>JAWNMW010000572.1:4200000-4372500 GCA_035043565.1 Drosophila robusta
CCAATTGAACAAGGATTCAATTTCTTAAGCCTATTTTGTTCTTTTATCGATAACATTTCCTTGGCTCGTTTTCGCACCTTGCACCGCCATATTTGTTTGTCATCACACGATAGTTTTTGAAGTGAGTCTTTAAGTTATCGATTGTAATTTACTTATTTCATAAAGAATAATGTATTACACATTTCCATTTATATAAAATCATAGACTTTGCTTTTATGTCGCTTGTTTCATTAATAATTAAATCAAGTGTTTCTTAATGCACGTTGCCCAAAAAAATCATATCGATAATCACAATCAAAATGATCGATAGTTTCCCACCTCTATACAGAAGCGTTTCGTCTATTTTTTTCTCGTCGTGTCTGTGTGTGCTTAATTATTTGTTGTGAAAATTAAGCGCTTTTATTGTGCATAAAACATTAAAAATTTGTATTTAAGTGCAAGCATGGCATCAGAGGAAGAGAATGACGATAATTTCCAGGGTAAGTCCAATGTTTTTATCAGCATATTATTGTACTGAAAATTTTTCGGTAGAATATGAATACCAAACCGTGGTCATGTTCAAGCGAGTAAGCAGCAGGCGTCAGCGGCTGCCGACGATGTCTCGTTGCCATTGCCGCTGCCGCGCTGCGTGCGTTGCCTTTTATTATTGTTTTTGTTTGATTGTTGTGGCCATATAATAAGTTTACATTAATAAATTGAAGTGATGTTATCTAACTATAATTTATTACAAACTTTTGTGAAATATTACTTTTGATGCGCGATATTTGGCATTTTTTGTGCCTCCCTCATTCTACACAAATTTATTATTGCATTTTTATATGCTCTGTTTCGCAAATGCAGCTCCGCACCGACATATAGCCATCTCGTTTGCACATCAAGTGTGTTCTCGAACACAAAACATATGTTTTACACGATTGTTTTGATCTTTCGTTCTGTTTGAAAACGAAGGCGCGCAATAAGATATCGAAAAAGCGTCATGTAAAAACGGTTAAAATCAATAACAAAATCTGATTGATACAAAAAATGGATAGTTAAAAGAAAAAGAAACTATTTTGTATTAACTACATACAAATACAAATTCTTTAGCTGTGTGTTCAGATATTTTGTAAAATATATAGTAATACAATTCAGCAGTTTGATTTCAAGGTTATTCTTGGTGTTCTATTTAATCAAGCAACACTCAAATGAGTCATTTTTGCAATTGTACCAAAATGAAATTTGACTGTAGGGAATTTCTACGCTTTTAATAGAACTAATGATTATGAACGAACTTTGATTGGTTCATTTCGGACATTATAATTTAAATGCCAATTTTAAATAATATACAAATAAAAACCTTGGTAAATAAAAATTAATAAATACCTCGCCCGCCGAAGCAATTAAATGTGGGGCTAAATAATACCAGCTATACGAACACAAGTGTTTGCACACATTTGCAAATAGTTGGTGGTTTTTTCTCAACGCACACTATAGTCTATTCGCTCTAGCGCACATATCTTCATATGAATAGAGTATATTTTGCCAAAAAAAAGCGTGTGTACACACTGCACTTGCGCGATGTCGACAGCACTCGCTTACTCTCTGGCAGCTCACAAACGCACTCGCAACCGCAACCGACGATAACGCCGCGTGAAGTGGGCTGCTTTGGAAATTTTACGATTCATTGTTGCTTGGACGTGGCAGCCATGACGTGATTTCTGACTTTGACTAAGAAAATTTTTTTTGTTAAAATTACATTTGTAAATTATAGAAAACTAACTTAAGGGGAATACGTGCATTATTAAGCCAGCAACAAGAGCTCAATTAAGTGTAAAATAAAGTGTGTGTGTGTGAAAACTATTGCAATTCAATAAAAATATTGTGTAAGAAAATGAAAAAATGAGAAAAATAATAATACATACATACATATATACATACAAATGTATATATGTATGCATATGCGAAAATAAACGAAAAAAAAACAAATAGTGTACAATATTGCAAAAATATTGTTAAATTTATATTCGGATTTCCGCTTCCCATCCCACCCGTTGCGCCGTATTGTACTCAGTTGATTGATTTCTCCACTTTTGTATTTGTGTGCGTCTCGGGCGGATCGTCGTTTAATCTGTCCGTTTAACGGTGCCATAGACAGTTGCCACCATTTACATTTGCAGTCACCGTTCAATATCATTAACACAGCCGTGTATTATATTTAATACGTGTGTACATACTTGCATATAAATAAATATATATATATAAATGTATATATATATATATAAATGTATATATATATATAAATGTATATATATATATATAAATGTATATATATGTATATATATATATTTACGTCTGCTTGCGTGTATGCGTTTTGACTCGTTTTGTACGCCAAGAGTAGCTCCCTCGCGCCGTGTGTATATATGGAAGGTTTCAATGCATATGTGTTTGTGTATACGTGAGTATTATGCACGCGCGCGCTCCAGCAGCTCTCGTCCTCGTCGTTGCCCCGTCTCTCTCGCGCTCGCTCCACCACCACCAAAACCGCTCTCGACGTCGTCTTGTCACCGACGAAAATCAGCCGCTGTCGTCGTCGTTATTTACGCGATTTCAATTAATTTATAAATAATTTTACTTGCAACAACAAACACAAGTATATAAATCGACAGCAATATCAACTTATGTGCGCATGTATAACAATTGCAAAAGTGCTACAACTTTAAAATAAATAAAAATAAAAAAGTACGAAAAATACAACAACTCACAAAGTAAGCAACAGAGCGTGGTACAAAAGAGAACACAATTCGTTGGAATGTTGACAACGAAAATTACAATGCCGGGCCGAACCGGGCCCAGCCAAAAATTATAATCAAGGAACAATATGAATTCGTAAAGCTTCTTTCCTCCTCGCTTTTTCCACTCGGCAGCTGACGATTCTGCTCTCATTTTTTGTGCTTGGAAAATTTTTTTTGCCAGTGACGCTGTTGCATTCATTGCGCGAGGGCGTGCGTATGTGTAAAAGTTATCCTAGAAATCGTACGTGGGCGGCAGTTTTCCATATCTAATTTTATCATGTGACGTGCGCGCACATCACTCAGTTGTTGTGTTCTTTGGTTGTTATCGATTAAACGTCACGCCCATCGATAGTCGGTTTATGCAAATTGTTGAAATTGAAAACAACAACAACCACTGCATTCCCTGTGACGTCAGCATGTGTACTTCATGCTCTCTCTCTCTCGCTCTCTCTTCAGTCGTCTCGTTGATTTCGAAACTAAGCATTCCAACAGCTGTCTAGCGTCGTCTCCAAGTATCTATCTAGCATAAGTGGTGTGAGGGTTGGTTGGTATATCGTGTAAGGTCTAATTCACGCCGAAAAACCCCGAAAAAAAAGAAATAAAATAATAACAAATATTGCCAGGTCTTTCACCAGCATTAATTTGTATAAATTTTTATTAATGTTCATTCATTTTAATACAAATATCATGTTTTTCTGCGTTCATTGCTTATGCATCTCTGCTAAGCAGCTGGTTGTTAATAAGAAGAAAGTGT
Source organism: Drosophila robusta (assembly GCA_035043565.1). NCBI lineage: Eukaryota > Metazoa > Arthropoda > Insecta > Diptera > Drosophilidae > Drosophila > Drosophila robusta. The sequence goes on from JAWNMW010000572.1 coordinate 4,203,526, forward strand.
TTCACACCATACATACATATGTAAATTTGCATGTAAATGTATGTACACTCAAACATTTTAAGAGTTAGTCATTGCAAATAAGTAAACACCTACGAACTTAATACATATTGATTTGACATTTCATAAATTGCTGAATTGTTTAAGAGAGAAGGAGAGAGGGTGATACACGAGACAAAACGTCGCGACATCATTTAGTGAGAGAGAGAAAGAGTGCGTGGTGGGAGCGTTCCCCAGTAAATGCACTTTACTCTGCCTGATATTGCTTAGAATATGTATTGTATACACACATATTGACTAAGAGGGCAACAAGAGACAGAGAGCGAGTGCAATAAAATGAGAACGTATATATGAAACTCCATATGTCAGGTGCCAAGTGCTTCAACGCGTGTAGTTGTTGCTACTTGCGTATTTTGTTGTTGTATTTTGTAGATAAGCGCACAATGCAATTTGTTTTTCTTCTTTTTTTCTGATAGCTGATGAATTCACGCAAAAACAAGTACAGAAAAGAGTCTTTTTGAAATATTACTTGATTTTATTTTTCTCTTGCGGTGTTCAACGCAAATGAAAACAATCAGATCACGTTTGGGGATTGATCAGTAATTAAATAATTTAAGAACTAGAAAAATAAACAAACTTAGTCGTAAACATGTTTTTGTTTTTGTTTTTTATTTTCAATAACCCAATTACAAATGCATATCTTGATCACATAGAGCACACACAAATATACACCATTTTATTTCTTACCTACTTTTGGCTTTTGTGTGGACACACTGATTTTCTATAATTTATATTTTCGCTAGCTGTTGCTGAGGGCCCCAACAACGAGACTGCACACAAACACACACACCTATACAGATACGCACGTATACAAGTATATATTCGTATGTATGCGTTCATACAAACACGGCAAACTTGCATAAATCTGTTAAAAAAATATAAAAACTACAACAAAAAACATCAGAGTGTGGCGCCCCAACCAAAATAAAATTCAATACAAGAAGTGAAAGTATTGTGCCAGTGTGCGTGTGTGTGTGTGTCGATCTTGCCTTGCTTTTGAGTATGCGAGAGAGCAAGCAGCGACCGTTGACGATAGTCATGCATGCTGATGCTGTCACGCTCGCACATATTGCATTTAATTATGCCAAAACAAGAAGCAGTCAACAACAACAAGTGGTGTTATTTTCTGTCCATGTATTTGAGTGCTTAAAGTTGGCATTTAAAAAGTTTACTTGAGCTTAAAAGATCTATGTAAGTAAGGAACGTGTAAAAACTAGCCGACAGGTTACGCTGAAATCAGAAATTATTAATTGAGGTAATTTTTTTTCTTCTCTGAAACGCTGTATTTTGTTGGAATTCCCGTCAAATATTCGGTGTCTACCCGTCCTTACCTAGTTGAGAGAACGCTTCTCTTGATATTGCTGCTGTGTTTGTTGTTGTTGTTGGGGACACCTCTCATTTTAGCGAATCTGTGTTGCCATGTGTATGTGGTATGTTTTGTGTCAGTTGCTATTGCTCTTAAATTGTAGTCTTGTACATGTACTCAGAAATACAATGAGACAGACAGTCGGATATTGTTGTTGCTTGTTGTGCATGCGAATGAAATCGGCAGCGTTTGACATTGATTACCGTAATACCTTGTATACGTGTATTTATATGTGTGTGTATCTGTGCTTTGTGCTTGGGTTTTTTTTTATTCATTTATATTTGTGCAACTGCGCGCTGTTGTCTTTTTCACCTATTTACTGTAATTGTGTTGTTGCTCGATCACGAGCGGAGAAGGAGAAGGCCGCATCGCTTCTCGTTATACGTGTATATGAATACACAGCATACGTAAACATACATGTGTATGTAAGTATATGTATGTGGCTATATTGCTGGTTTTTTGTTTTTGTTGTTTCAGTTGATTTGTCACAAATATTTATGTATACATGTGTGTATGTATATGCATATACACGCGCCCTCAACTCGCTCTTGTGTACATTGTGGCAAAAGTCACAATTGATATTTTGGAAGTGTATATGTACATTCATTCCTTAATATACTTGCATTCGTATGAAAACGTGTACAAATTTACATAAATATACGTATTTAAGTAAATCTCGTTGTTACGCATTTAAATATTTAAATGTTTGGGTCTAGAGTTTCATTCCTGTGTTATTTTATTTATATTCACCATACACATGCACATAATATTTACACCTGGCCTAATTATATCAACATGACTGCGGTAATTCTCTCAGTGTGTTTCGTTTTGGCCTCAGCCCTCGACAAAAAAAGAGGTGAAAGTGAAGGTCATTAATATTTGCATATGGGAATATTTACGCATTGAGAGTACTGCACGGGTATGATAAAAATAACGAAAATGCCAAAAACTTCAATTTGCTCATATGTATATATGTGTTTATGTACATATATGTATGTATGTCGCTGTCTTGTTCCCGTGGGCCTGTCTGCCTGACTATTTTGGTCGCCATTGTGGTTTTGCACGCTCTCGCCACCTTCATACTTACATACATATATATTGAAAGCGTTGCTCTCCCTCGTAGGCACACACACACATGCCCGCATGTTTGTGCGGGGGTTTTGTATTCGTCGCTAAAAAACATGGTTAGTTGTTGATTTTTATTTATTTTGAAAAGACCTTTGCTTAATTGGTTCAATAGTTTTGTAATTGTTATCTAGTTTTCCATATGTATTTATCTACATAACACAGTTGTCAGCCTAATTTTTGCTTCAGTTGTTACCAAAAATAGTTGAAATGAGAAAAGAAGGGTAACTATTTTGCTGCTATGGGTGTGTCAAATCCAAAAATATATAATGTACATTATTATCTGATCATACATACGTGTGTTCGTATGTTTTAATTGTTATTTTGCGATAAATACTATCGAGATCAATATCCAATCAGTTGTGTTATTAATTGGTTCATTTAGACAGTGTTGCAAACTGTCGATACAAGCGCTGCGCGTTGCCAACCAAGTGCATAATTGTCGCACGTCAAGCCCAAGATTCAGGGGTGTGTGTGTGTGTGTTTACATATGTGTATGCATATTGTGTTTATGCATGTGTATGTTTTGATTATTGTAATCCGTCGTTAACTTTGGCATAGTTTCGTAGTCGAGAAAACAGCAAATAAAACCAACATTAAAATTACCAACCAAAAACAACAAGCGTACACAAGAGCGACGCTGTCGTCGACGACATTGTTGTTGTTGCTGCTGGTACTGCTGTTATTTTTCGTGTTGCTCAGCCCTCGTTTTTTGTAGTGCCACCCGACTTGTTACATATCGTTGTTGTAGTTGTCGTCGCTGTTGCTGTTTTGCGGTTGGTTTAGTCATACTTACGGCTGCCTATAATGTTTATATAATTTTCGTATCTTTTTTAACTTGCATACCGAGTTTTCTTATTGGTTGTTGTGCTCTGTTATTGTAGGTTGTTGTATGTTGTGGGTTGGGCAGTGTTGGGTGTTTTATTTTATTTTTGCTTCTGTGTGGAGAGTGTTGTAGTGCACTCAACGCAAACAAAGCGAAACTTAAGTGCGCCAAGTTTTGTTGTTGCATTTTGGTAAAAATACATTTAAAATGATTAACATTTTCTTTGTTATTGTAAAATAAGCTATTCCATTTGTATTTCATTTTATTCTTGGATTACCGTATTTTTAAAGTGATCAAATTACTTGCTTGTAGTTTCTATCTTATCAGATATGCATACATATATGACTGATAAGTATATATAAATGCTTATTTTCTCCTCGCTTTTTTACACTTACTAATTGAAATAACATGAACATCTTGAGTCATTACATTACTGAATTAATGAAAATCGCATAGAAAGGTGAATTTTTTTTTAGAGACAAGGAATTAGTAAGTCGCTATCTCTCTTCTTTCTCTTGCTCTGACTTGGCTGAATAATATCATAATATATAAACTCTTGTTTCAATTAACTTTTTTATAAGCACAAGTTACACACTAAAAAATTGCAAAGGCAAAATTAAAAATTGCGGTTTTTCGTAAATATTCTTAAACTTTTTACTTGACTACATGGACAAAAAATACCGGAAACAAATAAGATGAAGGTGAAGTTGAGGGCTGGCTTTGACGTTCTACTTTTCAAGCTTAAACAAATAGATAGACATATATACAAACACAAACAGACGTAGGAAAGCACATGGCACTAAATAAAGCTGAGTGAAAAAAATATACAAACACAGAAATTCCCCTGAACAGCCAAACTCTGCGGAAGTTCAATTAACATTCACAAAATGGGGTTAAAATAAAGAAAATTTGAAAGGTTTTTGTTCTGTATATACTAATTAGATGTTGTGTTCAAATAAGAAACGGGAAAACTTAAAGGCGTTCGAGTCTTTAAAAATTTTAATTATATGTAAAGAGCATTCTTATTTGGGACAGTAGCAATAATAATAATAATAATAAGTAAATGTATAATGAATTAGTAAAAGGTTGATTGTACGCTTTTAGCTGACCTTCGGTCATTTTCAAAGATATAGCTATAATATAATGAATACAAAATGAAAATATTTATATATGTATGTATATTCGTTTTTAAATAAAATACAGCAACAGCAAGAAATTGACAACAAGCTGGTTGGTTGGGGGAATACCAGTCTCTCTCTTTTTCTCTTTCTCGCTCGCTCTCTCTCGCTCTCTTTCTCTGTGGCTCAGTTCAGTTAACGGCTGAACGTTTTTATATTTTGTTTGCTTTTTCGTTGCCGATTTGGTGTCCGTTTTTAGTCCAGTTCCAAATTGCCAAATATTGTTGTCTCTGTCTTGGTATCGCCACGGTTCGGAACTCGCTCTTGCTCTAATAAGAAGAAATAATCCAACTGAATCTGGGAAGACAAGTTTTTAAAGCTTGCTTTAAAAAGCTTTAAGCTATGCTTTGCTTTTATGCCACTCCACTTCATTTACTCAAGAGTCACTTCTCACTCACTTCTCTCGGACTAGCTTTGACTTGGTTACGATTTGAGCCTTCTAGCTATGTTTTTGAATCGGGTTTTAATTTATTTTTATTTTAATTTTTGTTTTGGGTGTTTTTGCTGATTAGTATTCACATGTATTTGTGCCTGTATGGGCAGAAGATATCACAGCGTCGATCGCCGACATTACGAAATCAAAATACAGGCATATAGAAATAGTTGTATTTGTTTTTTTTTTTTAATAAATTTTATTTGAATTTAAACTTTCAAGTTTGTTTACGAAAAGCCAGCGACTTAATTGGGAAATAAACAAGTCCATTAGCTCGAACCAGTTATCAACGTAATTAGTCTGCATTGACGCAGAATTAGTAAATTCGTGTATTGTCATTTGGGCTATATTTAAGCGGCTCGCTGCGTATTTTATTTAGTTTTTTATTATTTATATATGTGTATAACAAAATGAAAAAGTACTTTTTATTAGTCAGTTTAAATATTAAATAGAACGTTTATTGGATACGTTACTATAAATTTAGGGTCCACAGAGCAAAGCTAGGCAATTTTTACAACATTTCTTAGACAACAATGACTTTCTTAGACAACATAACTTTTTGTTAAACTGGTTTTTAGTAGATTCTACCAAGATTTTCATCGGTATTTAATTAAAATGAAATACAAGTGTCACGTTAAAAGCTCAGTTGTGTGCTTTTTCCTCTCTGCCCTTTGTTATTCGTCGATTTGATTCGGTAATTCTTTTACTTTATGTTTTTTTAATTAATAGATAAGAATGTCCACATAAATAACCCGACACACACACAAACACCGGGGAGCACGCACTTCTAATCTAATCAACATAAATGAAAACCAAATTTTATACCCATTCACGGTCAATGTTTTTCATTTTGATTACAATTTTATTTGTGGGTTTTTTTTTTGTATGTCACTGATACTCATCGTGAGGGTGAAAAAAAAGCAGGAAAAACGCATTTCCGTTGAACTTTTGTTGACGAACAAAAAAAAAAAAAACAAAACAAAAGCAAAAAAATTATGCAATGACCATCGCGTTGTTGTTTAAATCGGTCATTGAACGTTTGTTGGACGGGTTCGGGAATGAGGCATTTGTTGCGGTTGCTGCTGCTGCTGCTGTTGTTGTTGTTGTTGTTGTTATTGCTGGTTCACTCGTTCAGCAAGATCTTCCAGGTGACGCTTATAATTCGATTGGTTTTCGTTGATGTTGTTGTTGAGGGCGATTTGCGAGTCCGTTCGGGCCACAGTTCATTGTACGCATTTGCTTTGTGCTTGTTTTTGTCTCTCTTTTCAGAGACGGAGAGAGAGATGGAGACCGATACACGAACTGTGCTTACTTTTATTGGGGTTTGCGATAAAAAATTACTCTATACTCGCCTTGGCCTTGGGATTCGTACTTTTTGCTAAGCCATTAACATAGTTGTTCAGTAAATGCTAGCTGGTTCTCTTTCGACTAGTTCTATTGACGGAATCCTAGGAAATTCCAATAAAAAATGAATTGTAATTTCTTTTGAACTAGCAGCTTATTAAAGAATTAATTTAATCATTCGTATGATATTCTAATAGTATACTAACATTTAATGCTGGCATTTGCTAAATAATTAAAGCATCAATGTTGAGTTGTTCTGGCAAACGTTTTCCTTTTAAAAGCTATTAATATTTTATGGGAATCACATTTATAGAGCAGCGTCGCCTTCTATACTGAGTTATGATTCATTGCGAATTCTCTAAATACATGCGAATTAGGTAATAATTGCGTGCAGTGAGTTAAGAATAAATGTTATGTGCCATAAGCTTATTAATAAAGCTCTTTGTATACCCTAGACCCATTTGAAATATGCAAAATAGTGTATAGTAAAATTATATAAAATTAATGTAATATATTATCTTTACTTTTTATTAAGATGTAGAATATCTTCTTGCGACATTGCAGCTTTTCTACTGAAAACAAAACAAATTATTTTAAAAGTTAAAAATGTTAAGTTCAGTTTCAGCTTCTGCTAATTTGTTGGGCAACTGATTGGGTTCAAGGTTCGGTTCATGTTTTGAATATATGATATTCTGGGTGCGAACGGGTTCGGTCCAAATCCAGTTTGTTGTCTTGATTAAGAGTCAAAAAAAAAGGAGAATTTTTCATGGAGAAGATTAAGATAAGAATTTGTTTAGTTTTTACGGCAATTCAGTGCGGTTCACAGGGTATTTGGCATCCAGTCAGGCATCCTCGAAATCATTTTAATGTTATCGTTGTAAGCTCCACATTTGTATTTGCATTATGGTAGTTTATCGCAGATTCCCCAACGCACATTGGTGCAAAACACTCTAAAGACGACGTCGTTCAACATCTTCCTCAACATTAAAATAAATAAATGCGAATGTGCATAGTGTGATGCCTGTGCCATGAGTCACATTTTATTATAATGGTGTTATTGTTGTTGCTGTTGCTATTCTGGGCTAAAAATAGCAAGTGTTGAATATACAAAATTCAAAATATTGCCATAATAAATACTTCTACATACACACACACACACATAGGTATGTCTGTTATGTTGACTACTCTCGCCGCTGCTGCCTGTTGTTTTTGTTGTTGCTATTGAAAATGCAACCGTGTTCAACGTGCATGATGGCAATTTGGGATTCCCGTGTGGGCAATTACCGCGGGGAGAGAATAGGCGAGAGCTGTTGCGTCAATTGATTATTCATTACACACATACATACACATGTATACTAATGTCGAGCGGGAGAGACTTACAGCGCCCTCTTTTATCTTTTACTGCGGTAAACATATTTTTTCTTGTCACCGACTCTTAGTTTGACGTCTATTGTTGTTATTGCTGCTGTCCTATAACATTTTTTTTTTGTTTTTCAACATCTGTTCACTGTTAGGCTGCGCTTTGTGGCTTGTGCTCGCTGATAAAATGAACAATTTGAATGCTTCGCACGTATTTGAGTGCACGCACAGAAACCTACATATATTTGCATTAATGAATATGGGTGTATGTGTGTGCGTTTGTCTTGCAGAGTTGCAACCGTTTCGTTAATGTGTTTAAATGCGATTTGTTGTTTGTTTGCCTATTTATCGATTGAACTGAATTTCGATCGATTTAGTGAAGGTGGCAACGCTACCGGTGCGCAGATTGCCTTGTTTAGTGCTGCTGTCTCTATCCCTCTCATTTGACATTGTTATCAATGGTTAGTTGTTGTTGTCATAAAGAAGCGCAGCAAAGCAAAAACTGTCTGCACAGCTGTCGCCATGTGTAAGTGTGTGTGTGTGTGCACTCACATATTTGTATGCATTGTTCTATTTTTTTTTTCTTTCGTGTGAGATTTTTCGTACTGCCTTTTTCTCGAGCATTCCATTGCACACACGTTCACACGTTCTTCAGAGGTTGCCATATAATTCTTTTTGGTGGTTGTTGCTCCTGTTTTGCTGTGAAGCCTGCGGCCAGCTGTTGGCTGCGTGAAGTCCTCACACAAAGCCACACACACACATACAGACAGAGGCGCAGACACATTGCGTCTCCTCTGTTGTCGTCTCGTGTCGTTGTCGTCACGCGCAGTGCATTGGCCTTTCGCTCACCAGGGCTCTCAATGCTATTTAAGCGGCGTTCCTCCGAACGACGTTTTTAACAAATGGCCGCCGACATCGTCGCGCGATTCAAACTTGAAATTGTATTATTGTTGTTGTTGCTTATTTAGGTTTTGGGTTTTTTTTTGTTTTTTATTCATTTCGGCTAATTTGTTTAACGTTGGCTGCAAATTTGTTGTTATTGGAACTGAGAAACACAAAAAATACAAACGCCAACAACAAACCAGGGGCAACATTATTATTTTATTATTATATTTTTTATTTGTATAAATGAACTTCAAGTTGTTACCTTGGCTCAAAGCTTTTATTTGTGAGTGATGTAGCAGTTGTTTTTATGAGCTTTTAAAATTTGCGGATTGCCCATTAATCTCATCCTGTTTAACTCATACATACATATATACATGAAAATTATCCAATGATCAACAAGACGGATATGTGCGAAACAGAGACAAACATAGTTTCCCTGAATTTTATTACTTTGTTTTTACTGTCAAAATGACAGCTGCCAGATTTGCTTCCTGCTGCTTGTAAAAATTCAGCTAGAGGAGAGAGCATCAGGTGTGCTCTTGACTTGACTTCTTCAAATGTAAAACACATTCCATGCACAAACACACATGTGCATGCATTCAAAAATATGTATGTATGTATATATGCACAGTTGTAAGTGTAGTGTAGCTCAAATTCCTAGCACACAAAACAAACAGAGATAAGCCCACCACACGGGCCAACCTAGCTAGCGCTGTTTTAAAAAGACAAAAAGCAGGCACGACGAGACGCGAACGAACGAGCACACGACTAAAATACTAACACAACGACATTCACATATGTATTTGTATATACGCATGTATGTACATTCAATCATACACAAGCGCATCGGCGACGATCTCTGCCTACGGTAAATCTACCTGAAAGCGGAAAATTTTCGTATGCAAAAATGTCAAAAGTGAACAAAAATTAACAAAAACACCAACAACACATGAGCAGCAAAAACCAAAAATGACACTCGGGTGTCAGAGTCGTGCGCTCTCTGTACTTAATCGGTCTGGGCTTGCGCTCTTGCTTTGCTTGAAGAGAGTCGCTTAAGAGTAGTTGTGTAACGTAACGGTATGCAACGTAAACACAAAACAGCTGTGCTTCACGTAACGAAAACGTATGATCGCGTGCGCGTAACATAGTCAAACAAAAGTGAACAAATACATACAAACATAACGCAACAACGGCTCTCAACGGAGGGAAGCGGAAAACAGAAACTGAATTCAAAAACAAAAAAAGAAACTAGTGCAACCTATTGCTAACTTAATTTATTTTTATATTTTTTTCATAAATTGTGTAGAGTGAAACAAAGCAAATGCATAATTTTAATTAAAAAAAAACAAATCAAATTGAGAAGAGCACAACTACAAGGCAACCAGCAACAACAACTACAACTACACAATAAACGCATCAATTAATTATCAGCTGCAACAACAGTAACTAAGAGTATGTAAAAGTACTTATTGTAATACAAAAAGTGTTTCTGACTTAATTGGCCACTATTTTTATAGAAAACCATACAACCAGCGCTTGCAACAATATTAAAAATTCGCAAATAGCACAAGGAAAAGAAAACGTAGCCCTTGCGCTCGATTGGTCGATAAACCGATATACTCACGGTTTACAACACTGTTCGACCGAACAGCACGAGTAACAGCTGATTGCGCTTTGCTGGTGGGTGTGCGGGGCAGTGAAAGGTTTTCTGCGTGCGGACCGACCGAGAAGTAATAGCACATATTAATAGTAAAAGTACAACTACAACAGCATCAACTACTGCTGTGTGTGACGTGGTGGGAAAACAATAACAACAACGAAACACACGACCGCTACGTGCAGGTGGCAGTTCAAAAAAACAGCTGTTTCAATATCAACACGATAAAAAGAAAAAAAAACACACTGAAAAACTACAAAGCGTTGTTGCTACTGAATGTAAATATACATTCACAAAAACACATATATTACCTGCCTATTGTAAGTACATTTGTAGTTGCGTCTTGTGTTTTATTTCAATTTGTTTAAATATTTTGTTTTCATATTGTTGTGACGCGTGCCCTATGCCTGTAGCTTTTCCAACAGTGGTGAGATAGTTACATACAAACAACAACAACCACAACTACCAAGTAAGCTAAAGTTTTTTAATTTTGCTAAGACGTGCAACGGGCGCAAGCTTTAAAAGATAGACGAAACCCACACAAACTAAAGTAATTAAAAATAAAAAAATACCGTGTATATGTATATACGAAGATAAGCAAATGCTGTTGCTGCTGAACGAAAAAAAAAACGTAGTCGCAACGCATAACGAACTGTCGAAGAGTAGGTGAAAGAGAGAGAAAGAACCGCGTAACAAAGAGAGCCACCACAAATACAAAATAACGGACTGGCCGTTGGCCAGCGGCAGAGTGCCAAGTGCGCACATTAAATTGCAAACTTGTTTTCAGTTTTGCTCTACGCTTCACTTCCATAATAACTATATTACAACAACAACAACAACAACAACAAATGCTTGTCAGCAGTAGTAGCAGCAAGTGATACAAGGCACGTACGTATATTTCAAACGAAACATCGAGACGTTGTTTGGTCGCTGCGAGAGTAAAGCAAAAGAGCGCCAAATTGAGCGCGCGTACACACGGTGCATATTCAAGTGTGCCTGTGTGAGAGTGTGTGTGTGAGAGACACGACGACGACGACGACTACTGCTGTTGATCTACTCCGTCGCGTCACATACTCGTCGACGTCGCTGTCTTAGCATTGTCCACGGGGCGGTGGTGAGCGGTGTGTAATAATAAACGAGTGCACAGCAGCAGCAAAGCAGCAACGGCAACCACTTGAAAGCAACTCGTTTCGATTTCATTTAGCAGATACCTTTTGTACGTTGATTAAGATACCTTGGACACACACAGACACGAGCAAAATTCATGTGGCAAAAGGAAATAAAATGCAATTTTACAATAAATTTGTAAGCAAAACAAAAACCAAAGCGTGAATAAAATATTTTTTTGTGTGTATATAAAACAAGCGGATTCCAGTGCCAACAAATGTGTGAAAATAACGCAGCAAATTCCCAAGCAAAAATGTCTTGAGTAAAAGTGTTGGCGTAAAAACCCAAAGTACATGTATATGCTCACGCACACAAGAGTAAATGAATAACAAAAAATAAGTGGTTAAAAGGCATTAAAAATTAACAATATTTCGAGTGCTTGAACTCTGTGCCCACAATTTCCAATCTCATAGTGCGTGTGTATTTGTGTACGAAGAAAAAGATATTCACATATATGCAACTAATATAGAAGTAGACAAAAAAATATAATAAGCAGCAGAATATATATATATAAATATATATATATGCATATAAAAAAATGTACAAACACAGATGATTTTTAGCAAAAAAAAAAGCAAAAAATCGAAAAGAAAAAAGATCAAGCAGCAGCAACAACAACAGCAGCAGCAGCAGTGGTGAAGCCAATCAAAACAGCAGTTGTCTCGCTTCAGCACACTGTGATCGACAAGCGCGAGAGAGTAGAGCTAACAAACCAGCGAGCGCGCACACACTACCAAAAGCAGTCAAGCGACGTGTGTCCATATTGGTGTATGTGTGTGTGCGTGCGTGCGTATGTGTGTGCGAACAGCATTGATTGCTCGCGCTCTGCTGTCTTTGATTTTGCTTATGGCTGCCGCTGCCGCCGCCTGACTTTTGAGCGACTCACACACACACACACTCACACACACAGTGACAAGTTGAGCACCTGGCGCAGGAGTCACACTTTCAACGCAAGCCAGCAGAAGTTACAACAGCCATTCGCACGCCTTACATACATACATGCAAATATGTCAAAGCAGCGGCGGCAACAACAATAGCAACAACAGCAATACAAGCCTACCTTAACCCAATTAAAATACATATCATATTATTTAACAAAAGAAATTGTGTTATTTGCAAGTAGCACACACAAAAAGAGAGCAGCAACAACGTGTAGTGCAAATATGAACCAGACTTTACGAAAGTAGAGACAGAAAGAGAGAGAGAGAAATGAGACCTATGTATACGGAAGTGAAATTCTCAAGCAACAACAAAAATATTAAGAGTTGTGCGTGTATTTGTATTTGTGCGCCTGCATTTCAAATCAAAAATTGGAAAAAAGAAAGAAAAGAAACGCAGCAACAACAAAAGCAGCAGCAGCAGCAAGTTTTGCAGCACAGCTCGAAACTCTCAAGAGAGTCCAAGTGCATATATGCGCATGTATTAGTACGTATTAATGTGAGTGCGTGTTTGTGTGTGGTTTTTCTGTGTGAAGCTATGCATTTTGCCTCAGTTCACGTCTTAGCAACAACGTAAATTTTACCTACGATTACAACATACTAAAAACCAAACATTATTAAATTGAACAGAAATTAAAACACAACAACAACAACAACAATCATTTGCCATTGGGCCCCAGGCTACGTCTACGTCACAGTTGATCAGCAGGAGGTGTGGTGCCAACAGCCAACGATTATTATATCCGTCTGGCTGGAACAACTCTAATCAAAGCGCAGACGGCAACTTCCAGTTACGGTTTACTTCCATAAGCTTCTTCCGCGCAAAACCAAACATAAGAAACAAATCCTTTAATTTATTGTTGTCCAACACTGGCGCACCAGCCAATATCAAATTTTGCCATTCGCCACGCAACGTCACATCGTCTTAGCAGCCAACTTAACAACAAGCAAAAAGTAGCTCAACTAAATAGACAACAAACACAAAAAGAAAGAGGGATATCATTGTGATCATCATTATAAACTTTTGAGGGGGCGGACACGTTATGAGCAATTCGATTGCAAAATGCCTGCCCAATGTCTTGTTCTCGTCCGGCAATTATGGTATGTCACAAAGCCACCGTTACACCGATGATACAAAGGAGTATATATACGTTAAGTGTACAGACTCTGCGTTCCGTGCCATCGAAGAATATCAAAGAAATGAGAATGCCAATCTCTTTGCGCCCGGCCAATCCCCAAAAATCCAATGCAATGGCACCACTGGCTTCATACACTTTCCGTTGCCCAGCACTGATACTAATAGTGCTAATGGCATGGCAAATCGACGCACATTTGGCTTCACCATTGACGATATGGAGGGCAAAATGGATTGCATACAGCAGCAGCAGCAGGATCTGGATGTACTTGGTGGATTGGGCCGGCGGATGCGGATTCATGCCAACGATGATGTCTACGATACGACACGAACCAAAATGGCGCGAGTCGAGGAGACGGAGAAGAGTAAATGTATACGCGAGATCAAGCCAAATCAATCGGATATTGGGCGTAAGGTGAAGAAGACGGCCTCGGCGACGTCACATCACAGTGGGAACAACAACAGCAGCAACAACAACAATAGCAACATCAGCAGCAGCAGCAATAGTTTTAACAGTAGCAATAGTCGTAAGTTAGTTTCATCGCCATTTAATGGTCTGACGTCATCAGCTGCAGCAGCAGCAGCAATATCCTCAAGATCGCCCAATCCCAATACGTTGGGTGCCAGCGGCACCGTAGTCAATGCCAGTCGCAGCACAGCCCTGGCCAACACATTCGCCAGTGGCATCTCACACGGCTATGCGCTGAGCGGTAGCTCGCCCAGAGAAACCATCAGCGCAACGGCAACAATTGCTGGTCCCGGAACGGCGGGAGGAGTAGGATCCTTTAACAGCGGCAGCAATGGACGCAATAAAATGCTCAGCACCAACTCCCGCAGTGGCAACACCAAAACGGGGGGCGGTGCTGCCGGCGGTGCTGGTGGTGGCAACAAGATGTCCGATGTGTCGCGGCGCAGCATTCGGGAGCGTCTAATACATTTGCTGGCATTGAAGCCGTTTAAGAAGCCCGAGCTCTATTCGCGCCTTAAGAACGAGGGCATCAAGGATCGGGAGCGCAATCTAATTGGCAATATACTCACGGACATTAGCACCATGTCGCACAATACGTTCAATTTGCGCCGCCAGATTTGGAACGATGTCGATGAGAATTGGCCATTCTTTAGCGAACAGGAGCTGCAGCAGCTGAAGCGTCGCAAGCCACAGAATCTGACGCCGCCGATGAGCTCGGATGCGGGCAGTTCGACATCCGGCCAGAGTCCCACGTCCACGCACACGGGCAGTCCGCCGCCCCTGCTGATGATGACCGCCAATGTCGGCCAGCAGGCGTTGGTCAACCACGGCGGCCCAGGTGGCGGCGCCGGCGGCGGCAGCGGCGTCGGCAGCAGTCAAGGTGGCAGCCTCAAGCGTAGCAGCATCGAGTACGATGAAATGTTCAGTACAGTGCATCCGAAAAAGCAGCGCATCAGTCATTACAACAGGGAGTCGGGCGTCGCACAGTTCACAGCCTCCACGTCGTCCTCCGCTGGCGGCGGCGGCGGCGCCGGCAACTCTACTGCGCCGTATCGCAGTCGCAGCGACTACACGCCGCCGCAGCGGCAGCAAGCGCAGCTGGAGGAGCACAGCAGCAGCGATCTGACGTACAATGTGCTGGACAACTTGGACGACTTCAGGAGCATGACGGCAGCAGCAGCCACAGCAGCAGTAGCTGCCGCCTCAACCGCTGCCGTCGAACAGCAGCGCAGCAGCAGCGGCGGCAACACCAGTCGACGTGGCAGCAGCTCCTCCAAGCAGGGCAGCGGCGCGGACAAGCGCAACTCGACGGGCAGCAATTCGAGCAGTTCCAGTGGCTACGAGACGCAGCAGGAGCGCAACAGTCGCCAGTCGCAGCCAGCGCAGGCGGCGCACAGTCGCAAATCCTCGATGACGCCGCCCAAGTTGGCGGCCAGTTTTGTGCGGCAAACGGCGCCGCCGCAGCAGCAGCAGCAACAACAACAGCAGCAGCAGCAGCAACAGCGTAGCAGCTTCAGCAACAACAATGCGCACGATGAGTACAATTCATACAACAACAACACGCACGCCGCGTCCAATAGCAAAAAGCGCACGAGTAGCAGCAGCAACAACAACAGCAGCAGCGCCACTAGCAGCAGCAGCAGCAGCAGCAGTGGTCAGCGTGTGCGCAGCAGCAGCAGCAATGTCTATCAGCAGCAACAGTTGCCCGCGCCAGTGCAGCAACAGCAGCAGCAGCAGCAGCAGCAGCAGCATCATCATCTGCAGCTGCCACAGCCAACACACCAACAGCAACCTTATCATCAGCATCATCATCGCGAGGCAGCAGCAACAACTTCAGCTGGCGCCATCAATCCAGCGACGGCCAAACATCCATCGCCCACACAGCAACTGGCGGCGGCTGCGCACGCGTACGCAGCGGCAACGGCGGACGCGGACGCGAATGCCGCGCCGCGCTACGATTTCAGCGAGTATGTGCCCATACGTGCGCTGGAGGATCGCCGGCGGTACAAGACTGAATTCGAGAGCGACTACGATGAGTATTGCAAGTTGTTGACCAGCGTCGAGGATGTGCGCACTCGCTTCCAGGATCTGTCCAAGCGCTTAGAAGGCGCCCGGCGACGCGGCGGCGGCGACTACGATCAGATCAAGCGCCAGATTGTCAGCGAATACGAGCGGATCAACAGCGATCGCAGCATACACAAAGATAAGCAGAGATTCGATTATCTGCACGCCAAATTGGCGCTCATCAAGCAGCTGGTCATGGACTATGACAAGACGCTGATGAGCGCGACAGCAGCGGCCCCAGACGCGGCAGCGGCGGCGGCGGCAGCAGCAGCAGCTGCTGCAGCGGCAGCAACAGCGGCGGCCGCAGCAGCGGAAGCGCAAGCGGCGGCGGCAGCATCTGCGCGCCTGGCAGAAAGCAGCGAGCTGCAGCAACAGCAGCAGCAGCAACATCAGCAGCAGCAGCAACATCAGCAGCAGCAGCAACATCAACAGCAGCAGCAGCAGCATCGACAGCAGCAACATCATGCAGTTGAGACGATACAGTACCAAGAACTGCAACAACAGCAGCAGCAGCAGCAACAACAACAATACTTCAGCAACAAGAACAGCAACAAGAACAGTAACAGCAACAGCAACAACAACAACAACAACCACGGCAGCCACGAGAGCGATTCGGATGACAGTTCGGGCAGCTCAGATTCCAATGATGACGACGACGACGACGATGACGATGAGGATTGCGATGGTTCCAACTCCAATACAGATGATGACGAACGCTACTGAATGTGAAGCAAACAATTAATTGGCAACAACAACACAAAGAGCAACTACTTGAGAAAACGACAACAGCAACAACAGAAACAACAACAACAACACAAGGCGGCTGCAATTTGCAGTTGCAACCAATGTAAAAAGGCAAAAAAAGAAACTATTATACATAAATATATATATATATATTATATAAATATATATTACACACCTCTAATATAGTAAAAAGCAACACCAACAACAACAACAACAAAGCGTTCTAAAGAAAAATGTACTATGAAAGTTGAAAAAAATACACAAAAAAAAATGTTAAAGTTATGTTAACAACAATTAAACACGAGAAAAAAACACTGCGTTCAAAGCAAAAGAAAAACCACGTATATTTTTTTTATTAACAACAATAACAACAACACCTGATTAGAGCATGAGAAATCCATATTTTTTTATAGACTTGAAAAGATGTCAAATGTTTTTTTGTTTTTGGCGTTTTAGTTGTTGTTTTTTTTTTTTTTTTATACCTTACGTTTTGTGTGTAATAATAATTATAATATTATTATCAAGCAACCTTTTAAATATATACTTATATATATAGAGAGAGAGAGCGTATGTTTTCTTCATTTTACAACACTAGAAAAGGTCTTTACCCTTTTAAACTGTTTCCTTTCTTTTTATTTACACACAACAAACATTCATTTGTTACGTACATACATACACAATCGCATCATTTTTGTTTTTCTTTTCTTTATATATATATACTAGACAATATGTACATGAGTATATAATTTCCTACATCCCCAATACACTTTGATATACCAGGAACAACAATAAGAACATATGATTTTAGGCGCGCACAGTGTGTCAATAACAATTTGTTTTTGTATATTGCGACTGTGCTGCAGCTGGCAATGGCATTATATTATGACAGACAAACACACACTCACACACACAGAAACTCACACCTACACACATTTATATATGTAAATTCTTTTTGTGGTGTTGCATGCGGGCGTGCCTCTTTAACAATAGACTGAACTTTTAAACGGCTTGTTAATTTTTTCTTAATTATAGCAGCTTGTGTAGACAAATTTCATTTAATTTTAGTGTTTTTTTCGTCTGTATAACTAGTTAATTTTTGTTATATAATATTTGTGTTTTGCAAGATCACACAAAATATGGTTTTTGTTTTTTTGCGGGACATTTTTTTTTTTTTTGTGCCTGTAAGCCGCCACAAACATTTCAAGCTACCAGCCTTTATTTATTATTTCGTTTGCCTATTTAGACAAATTTTTGCTCAAAAAAAAAAAAAAATCAAATAATTTATGAAAAATTACTAAGCAAATAAGCTATAGACATGATTCTGCGGTTGTATCACAAGATATATGGCCCCAAACAAGCTGTTTTTAGTTTTCTAAAACAACTTAAAGCACGTTACAGACGCTTCCTTAAAATATTTATGTCTAAGGGATAACAATATCAAGTCAAATATTTTGCTTGAGATGAATTATTAAATAATTTGCTGAAACACGCTAGTGTCCAAAAGAAAACAAAAAAATAAATTGAGAAATTAAATGAGAAGGATACAAAAAAGAAAATATCACAACAAATTGTAAGAAAAGAAACAACCAAGAAATTTTTTTTTTAGCTATTTCGTTGCAATATTTTTTATATATCATATATAAGTAGGAGGAACAAAACAAACGAAACGAAAAGGGAAAATCAAATGAAACAATGAGATCAAGTTGCAAAAAATCAAGCGTTTAAAATCGATTTGTAGCAATTACAAAACAACAAAAATGATATACAATTTATATACAAAAAAAAAAACAAAAAAAAACGATATATACCTATATACAACAATGACATTTGATAAGTAAAAACGGAGATGATGGGGGAAACTTACTAGTTTTATATGCATAAATGCCACGCCCACACAACACATACAAAGCAGAAACTAACACACACACACACAACCACACACACAACATATACATAAACTAATCTACTGCAATTTGAAAACAGAAACTTATTAATGATAAACAACAAACAAAAAGAAAACAAACAAAAAAAAGATTGTGTAAGCCGCAAGGAGAAAAGGAGTAAACCAGATCAAGAGACATGAGAAAATTATTATTATTATTAAAAATATTATTATTATTGTTAGTTTAAGAGCAAAATCGCTGACAAAACCAGCAAAATTAAAAATCTTAAAAAAAATGAGATATTGTTATATACTAGTAATTCTTAAGGCGACAAACAAAACAACAAAAAAAAGAAAACAGAAAAAAAACTTAACAAAAAAAGCAAAGAAAAATAGAGTCAAATAAAATATTGAATCGAAAAAAAAAACCAAAAACTTTTCCTTTTTCGTTTGGGATTATCACAGCGAAGAGTAACCGGAGAGAGATTATTTTTAAAATTATTATTATTATTATTTTTTTTGCGAAATTGTATGCTCGTATCTGCAGCTGCAATATAACTAACTATAGAATTAATATTTGCCAAGTCAATTTTACGGCCACAACAAAATTTGCAAACTTGCTTTAGAGATTTTTGAAGAGTTTTTCGAAGAGTTTTTCGCTTGAACATGCGCCACGGTGGTAACAAACGGAACTTGCGTGAGTGCGCACGCACTTGTGCGATAGTTGCGCCAACACAAACACTAATCGATAAATTTTACGAATTTTAGAAGAGGAGGAAGCGGCCGAGGAGAATGCGCAGGTGGCGGAGCTATCGAACGATTCCGATGCCCCATTGAAGCCCAATGTGAGTAGATGAAATACGCAATTTGCCAAAGAGTAGCTAACATATATAAATGTATGCAGAATGACGAGGATGATGACTACGATCCGGAGGACAATCGTAAGAAGAAGAAGGGCAAGAAACGTAAGACCCGGAAGGGCGAGGAAAAGGGACGCAAAAAGAAGAAGCGCAAGAAGAATGAGAGCGAAGAGGACAGCGATTTTGTGCAGCACGACGAGGAGGTCGAGTATCCGAGCACTTCATCGAAACGGGGACGCAAGCGAAAGGAGGAGAAGCAAGCCCAAAAGGAGAAGGAATCCTCGTCGTCGGGTAAGCTGCAATTATATGCCAAACAACAATTACTATAAGTTATATGTTTGGCCAACTTCAGGAATGCCGTCGGTGGAGGATGTGTGCTCGGCGTTCAGTGTGTGCGATGTGGAGATTGAGTACAGCGAGGAGGAGCTGCAGAGCCTGACCACGTACAAGGCGTTCATGCAGCACGTGCGTCCCATACTGCAAAAGGAGAATCCGAAAATTGCGGCGCCCAAGCTGATGATGCTGGTGGCGGCCAAGTGGCGTGAATTCTGCGAGAGTAATCCGCACATTCAGCAGGAGCAGCAGCAGCAGGGCGGACAGGCGCAGGCAGCGGCGCCAACGGCGCCCGAGCCGGATGAGCCGCGTTCATCGCGCTCGTCGCGCAACGAGAAGCCCGACGATATTTACGAAGAGGAAGAGGACGAGGAAGAGGAGGAGGAGGAGAAGAAGCCGCGTCGCAAGCGCAGCGGACGCAGCAGCAACAAAAAGGGACGACGTCCCTCGGGCAAGGTGCCCACATTGAAAATCAAGTTTGGCAAGCGCAAACGCGACAGCTCCGACGACGAACCGGACGCCAGCGGCGCCTCCGAGCGTGACTCCGATCTGGAATTCGAGCGCATGTTGCAAAAGTCCGACGATAGCGCCGACGAGAAGGAAAAGGAGAAGGAGAAACAGCCGGCGGATACGTCGACCGCCGCTGGTGCCCAGGAGGACGGTGCGCCAGTGGTCCGCAAGAAGGCCAAGACCAAGATTGGCAACAAGTTCAAGAAGAAGAACAAAATGAAGAAAACCAAGAACTTCCCGGAGGGCGAAGACGGCGAACACGAGCATCAGGATTACTGCGAGGTGTGCCAACAGGGCGGCGAGATCATACTCTGCGACACCTGTCCGCGGGCGTACCATCTGGTCTGCCTGGAGCCGGAACTGGACGAGCCGCCAGAGGGCAAATGGTCGTGCCCGCACTGCGAGGCCGATGGCGGCGCTGCCGAGGAGGAGGACGACGACGAGCATCAGGAGTTCTGTCGCGTCTGCAAGGATGGCGGCGAGCTGCTCTGCTGCGACTCCTGCCCATCGGCGTACCATACGTTCTGTCTGAATCCGCCGCTGGACACCATACCGGACGGCGACTGGCGCTGTCCACGCTGCAGCTGCCCACCGCTGGTGGGCAAGGCCGAGAAGATCATCACCTGGCGCTGGGCCGTCCAGCGGCGCGGCAGCAGCGAGGCCTCCACCTCGAAGAGCGCCAAGGTGGGCAACCGTGTGCGCGAATATTTCATCAAGTGGCACAACATGTCCTACTGGCACTGCGACTGGGTGTCCGAGGTGCAGCTGGACGTGCATCATCCGCTGATGATACGCTCGTTCCAGCGCAAATACGATATGGAGGAGCCGCCCAAATTCGAGGAGTCCCTGGACGAGGCCGATACGCGCTTCAAGCGCATACAGCGCCACAAGGACAAGGTCGGCATGAAGGGCAACGACGACGACGACGAGGCCGCACTCGAGGAGCGCTTCTACAAGAACGGCGTCAAGCCCGAATGGCTGATCGTCCAGCGCGTGATCAACCATCGGACGGCGCGCGACGGCAGCACCATGTATCTGGTGAAGTGGCGCGAGCTGCCCTACGACAAGTCCACCTGGGAGGAGGAGGGCGACGATATACCCGGCCTGCGGCAGGCCATCGATTACTATCAGGATCTGCGGGCCGTTTGCACGTCGGAGCAAACGCGTGCCGCCAGCAGCAAGAAGAACAAGAAGGGACGCAAGACCAAGCTAAAGCTGGAGCTCGACGACGAGGATCGTCCCGTCAAGCACTATACACCGCCGCCGGAGAAGCCCACCACGGATCTGAAAAAGAAATACGAAGGCCAGCCGGCATTCCTCGACGACACCGGCATGCAGCTGCATCCGTATCAGATCGAGGGCATCAACTGGCTGCGCTACAGCTGGGGCCAGGGCATCGACACCATTCTGGCCGACGAGATGGGCCTGGGCAAGACCATACAGACGGTCACCTTTCTCTACTCCCTCTACAAGGAGGGCCATTGTCGCGGCCCGTTTCTGGTTGCCGTGCCGCTCTCCACGCTGGTCAACTGGGAGCGTGAATTTGAGCTCTGGGCACCGGACTTCTACTGCATCACCTACATTGGTGACAAGGATTCGCGCGCCGTAATTCGCGAGAACGAGCTGACCTTCGAGGAGGGCGCCATACGCGGCACCAAGGTCTCCCGGCTGCGCACCACCCAATACAAGTTCAATGTGCTCCTGACCAGCTACGAGCTGATCTCGATGGACGCACCCTGTCTGGGCAGCATTGACTGGGCCGTGCTGGTGGTGGACGAGGCGCATCGCCTGAAGAGCAACCAGAGCAAGTTCTTCCGCATCCTGAACAGCTATGCGATCGCCTACAAGCTGCTCCTGACGGGCACACCGCTGCAGAACAACCTCGAGGAGCTGTTCCATTTGCTCAACTTTTTGAGCCGCGACAAGTTCAACGATCTGCAGGCGTTCCAGGGCGAATTCGCGGACGTCTCCAAGGAGGAGCAGGTGAAGCGTCTGCACGAGATGCTCGGCCCCCACATGCTGCGTCGCCTCAAGACCGACGTGCTCAAGAACATGCCCTCCAAATCGGAGTTCATCGTGCGCGTCGAGCTCTCGGCCATGCAGAAGAAGTTCTACAAGTTCATTCTGACCAAAAACTATGAGGCGCTCAACTCGAAGAGCGGCGGCGGCTCCTGTTCCCTGATCAACATCATGATGGACTTGAAAAAGTGCTGCAATCATCCGTATCTGTTTCCCTCGGCCGCCGAGGAGGCGCCCACCTCCGCCGGCGGCATCTATGAGATCAATTCGCTGACCAAAGCCGCCGGCAAACTGGTGCTGCTCTCGAAGATGCTCAAGCAGCTAAAGTCACAGAATCATCGTGTCCTGATCTTCTCGCAAATGACGAAAATGCTGGACATACTGGAGGATTTCCTCGAGGGCGAACAGTACAAGTACGAGCGCATCGATGGCAGCATTACGGGCACGGTGCGCCAGGAGGCCATCGATAGATTCAATGCGCCCGGCGCCCAACAGTTTGTCTTTCTGCTGAGCACCCGTGCCGGCGGCCTGGGCATCAATCTGGCCACAGCCGATACGGTCATCATCTACGACTCCGACTGGAATCCCCACAACGATATCCAGGCCTTCTCGCGTGCGCATCGCATTGGCCAGGCCAACAAGGTGATGATCTATCGGTTCGTTACACGCAACTCGGTCGAGGAGCGCGTCACCCAGGTGGCCAAGCGCAAGATGATGCTCACCCATCTGGTGGTGCGTCCCGGCATGGGCGGCAAGGGTGCCAACTTCACCAAGCAGGAACTGGACGATATTCTGCGCTTCGGCACCGAGGATCTGTTCAAGGAGGACGACAAGGAGGAGGCCATTCACTACGATGACAAGGCCGTTGCGGAGCTGCTCGATCGCACGAATCGCGGCATCGAGGAGAAGGAATCGTGGGCCAACGAGTATTTGTCGTCGTTCAAGGTGGCCTCGTATGCCACCAAGGAGGAGGAGGAGGAGGAGGAAACGGAGATCATCAAGCAGGATGCCGAAAACTCCGATCCCGCCTACTGGGTAAAGCTGCTGCGCCATCACTACGAACAGCACCAGGAGGACGTCGGCCGCAGCCTCGGCAAGGGCAAGCGCGTACGCAAACAGGTCAACTACACGGATGGCGGCGTCGTCGCCGCGGACACCACACGCGACGACACCAACTGGCAGGACAATGGCAGCGAATACAACTCGGAGTATTCCGGCGGCAGCGACGAGGACGGCGGCGACGACGACTTCGACGAACAGAACGGCGAACGGAAGGCGAAACGGCGTCTCGAGCGGCGCGACGATCGTCCGCTGCCGCCGCTGCTGGCCCGCGTCGGCGGCAACATCGAGGTGCTCGGGTTCAATGCGCGCCAGCGCAAGAGCTTCCTCAACGCGATCATGCGGTACGGCATGCCGCCCCAGGACGCGTTCAACTCGCAGTGGCTGGTGCGCGATCTGCGCGGCAAGTCCGAGCGCAACTTCAAGGCCTACGTCTCGCTGTTCATGCGGCACCTGTGCGAGCCGGGCGCCGACAATGCCGAGACCTTCGCCGACGGCGTGCCGCGCGAGGGCCTCTCGCGCCAGCACGTGCTCACGCGCATCGGCGTCATGTCGCTCATACGCAAGAAGGTGCAGGAGTTCGAGCACATCAACGGCTACTACAGCATGCCCGAGCTGATACTCAAGCCGTGCGAGCCGGTCCGTGCGGCGGGCAAACAGGAGGCGGCCGCACTGGACGCCGCCGCCGCTGCTGCCGCCGCGGCCACAACGAGCGCTGGGAAGGCGGCGCCGCCGCCGCCGGCGGAGAGCGCCACGACCAGCAACAGCGCAACGCCGGCGACGAGTGCAGCGCCCAGTCCGGCGCCCGCATCGGAGAAGAGCGAGGAGAAGGCGACACTGGAGAAGGCAACGCCCGAGAAGCTGGAGCCGAAAGCCGATCCGGATGCCGCTGACGATGACAAGAAGGCCATCGATGCCGCCGTCAAGCAGGAGAAGGCCGAGGACACGGCCGAGGGCGAGACCAAGGCCGGCGAGGCGAGCGGCGTGAAGAGCGAGCCGGCCAAACTGGAGCCCAAGGAGGAGGGCAAGGAGCCGGCGGAGCCACAGCCCAAGGAGGAGCCCAAGAGCGAGCAGCCGAGCGATGACAAGGACAAAGAGAAGGAGAAGGAGAAGGACAAGGACAAGGAGAAGTCCGGCAGCGAGGACACAAAGCCGCCAATTGCGGCCAGCAGCAGCAGCAGCACAACCAACATCATCGACGATGACGACGACGACGTCATGATCGTCAAGGAGGACGGCGAACTGGAGAAGCCCAATGCCGGCGCCAATGCCGCCAACGCCGCCTCGCCCAAGGATCAGAAGAGCGCCGCTGCCGTCGCCGGCGGCACGGCTGCCGGCAAGCTGGCCGAGGACAGCCTCGAGGTGCTCAAGCGCAAGTTCATGTTCAACATCGCCGACGGCGGCTTCACCGAGCTGCACACCCTCTGGCTGAACGAGGAGAAGGCAGCGGTGCCCGGACGCGAATACGAGATCTGGCATCGTCGCCACGATTACTGGCTGCTGGCTGGGATCGTCACACACGGCTATGGACGCTGGCAGGACATCCAGAACGATATTCGCTTTGCGATCATCAACGAGCCCTTCAAAATGGACGTGGGCAAGGGTAATTTCCTGGAGATCAAGAACAAGTTTTTGGCGCGACGCTTCAAGCTGCTGGAGCAGGCGCTGGTCATCGAGGAGCAGCTGCGACGTGCCGCATTCTTGAATCTCGCCCAGGATCCCAGCCATCCGGCCATGTCGCTGAACGCCCGCTTCGCCGAGGTCGAGTGCCTGGCCGAATCGCACCAGCACCTGAGCAAGGAATCGCTCGCCGGCAATAAGCCGGCCAATGCCGTGCTGCACAAGGTGCTCAATCAGCTGGAGGAGCTGCTCTCCGACATGAAGAGCGATGTCTCCCGTCTGCCCGCCACCTTGGCGCGCATTCCACCCGTGGCGCAGCGTCTCCAAATGTCCGAGCGTTCCATATTGTCGCGTCTGGCGGCCACCGCGGGCAATGCCTCCAATGCGGGTATGTCCATCGAATCAGTATATATATGTATATGTATTTATGTCAAATCAATTGTTCCTTTGCAGCTCAATTGATGGCACAATTTCCGGCCGGATTCCAGGGCACCACATTGCCGGCGTTCACCGGCGGACCGGCTGGCAACTTTGCCAACTTTCGGCCACAGTTCTCTGTGCCCGGCCAGCTGTCCAACAATTCCGGCTCCTGAGCGCCGTAACCGCATTCAGATTCCATGGAAATTAATTACTCTTCAGCTAAGAATTTAAATTACGTAAACAACAAATGCATACCCAACACATATTTAATATAATTATCATAAACAATTGCAATGAAATTAATAATCGTTCAGAAATTCAATATTTGCCGCGTTCTATTAATAGAACATTTTGGCTGCTTCTGGCCAATTATTAATAACAATTATATAAAATGCTTATTGACTTACTACGTGACTTCATTTTATGTAGATGCAAATACAATATAAATCCAAATTCCATTGCAAAAACAAAGCGTGTATTTCAATTATTCAACTTGGTCGGGTATTTTCAGAGGGGCTCCAAAAGCCCGAGACACGATATTGGAACCAGCAAAAATAGTGCGAATTATTTCGGATCGAAAGGTGCAACAGTATTTTATTTATTTAAAAACGTTTTTTAATTACGGGAATTAATCAACGCAACCTGAACCTTATTTAATTGTAGATATTATCTATAATAAAAAGTAGCTTTGGATTTTGCGAAATATATTACAACAACCATATACTAGCCAGGGATTCGAACGTGGATTGTTCAGTAGTGCAGTTTTCTGGTTACTTAGAGAGGTCGCACGAGTTCAGAAGGTATCTTTTTCAAGATCGCACTGAATTTATTCGAGCTATAGTAATGTAAACTTCAGCATAGATCATAATTTGAATTATTCGGCTAAATAAGGTCACATCCTTAATTGATATATCTTTTTGGACTCGTAAGAATTGGAACTACCGATTGGCATTCAAAAATTTCTATTCTAAGTGATGTCCAAATTTGACAAAAATGACAAGCCAAAACCGCGAAAATTTAAAAATCACACATTTTTAAGCCGATCAAATCTATAGACTTATGCGAATCGTACGAAGTAGATATTTCCAAGATCGGACTATATATGGCCGAGATATAGACATTTAAAATATTATCCAAACTGAAAACCTGCAAATCTCCGCTAAATACGGTCACACTACTGAATGATATACCTTTTTAGACTCGCACGGTCTAGTACTATCCATTCCATTCCATTCTAAATTATGTCGAAATTTGACAAAAATGACAATTTTTGCCAAAATCGCAAAAGTTTTAGAATCAAAAATTTTTAATGCCGATTGAATCTATAGACTTATGCGAATCGAAAGAAGTACATCTTTCCAAGATCGGACTACAAAAGGCTGATATATAATCATTTAAAATATTCTCGGGGAATATCTCGGTTACGTAAATAAGGCAAAGTTTCCATTCATGACCAAATTTGACGAAAAAAAAGACAAGGGGTAACATAACAATTATAGCCAAAATGCGATCGGTTTCAAAATCAAAAATGTTTAGTTCCATTTAATTTCAAAGATGTCCACGTGTTCAAAAATGCATAATTTTTTAAGATCGGATTTTATTTATCCGAGTTGTAGTCATTTAAGCATTAAAATAATCTAAGACAAAGGATTTGTTCAGACATTGAATTACTTAAATATGATTATTTGATTATTTGATCCTGAGCCCAAGTTCCAGTTCTTAATTTGAAAATAGGTATATACGCAATTTTCAGTGAAGCGACAGACTTTTATTTTATATGATACTCGTAACTCTGTTTTCTTTGCATTATTATTGTATATATATATATTAAGTATAAATTAGTTAAGTTTCTTTGTGTATATACTCGTTTTTATACATATATTTATATGTATATGTATAAGTGGTTTGTAAATATCAAATACATAGTCATTAGACAAGCGCGACGCTGATTTCAAAACCGATTCGGTGCACACATATACCAAATATGAGTAGGGCTCAATTAGTGCGAATTCTTGGTATGTAATTCGTAGCATCCTGCCAAAATATTGCTAATTAATATCAAGGTTTCGACAACATTTGACGACCAACTGTTGACCACGGGCATTTAGATCTCAATCTCGATATCGATCTACGTTTCGTTATTTACAATAGTTACAAATAAATGGAATTGCATATTGTCTATATGCACACACATATAAGAAGAGTAATTATATTTAATTACAAGCGGGCTCTAATGGCCTAATACATAGTTCAACAAAGAAAAAGATGCGCTGTTAAAAAAAGAAAGAGGAAAACAAGTTTAACAAACAAACGTTACACATCAAAACAATTCCGTTGCCATTAAATAATCTAATAATAAACTGACAAAAAACAAATTGTATGCGAGCTAAGTTTTGAAACTACACATACAGATATAAAATATTAATAATGTATAGCATTGTATGGTACATATGGTATGGAATATGGTACATTAAACAAAATCACATTTGCAGCGCGAATGTGCGAGTGCTTACAACAAAAAAAGAAGCAAGTTCGGATCTAAAACTAGATATTGTGGCCAACTTAAATAACTAGAACAGCAAATCAGCTTAGAATAGTAAATAACAAAAACATAAACACATGCGCGCACACACATACACACACACACACGCACTGACACTTACAAATATTTATATATATATATTAATTTTTATATATATATATAAAAAAACACATTCAAGCGATTGAAGAACCCATCATAGCCTTTAGCTTTAAGCCCGTAGAGCCGTTGCAGTATGCAACAATACAAATACAATATTATGATATTGTGCATAATTTCTTAAGGTCGCCCTCCGTCTCGTCCACATCCAGCTGAAGGCTGGCGGCATTTGTCAGCGCACGTCCCTCGATGTTGGGCAAGTAGGGCTCATAGTCAAGACCCTGACGCTCGTAGAATAGCAAATAGGCGGCGCTCGGATCGATGTTTGGCTTTTGCGATATCTCGCGACAGGAGCTGTCATTGTAACAATACCAGGAACCAGTTGTGTTTGATGCATAGGAAATGTAATGACCGCCATTTAGCATGCCCGAGTGTGACTGCAAGTAGAGAGAGAGAGAGAGAGAGAGAGATAGAGGAGCATCGTTTAAATATGTTTCGACCACATACCACTACGGCGTACAACTTGTATTTGGGATCGAACTCATCAACGTCCGCCTTGAGCTTGTGCTGATGATAGTCCTCAAACTCGCCATCCACAATGGGCGTCTTTGTTAGGCTCGTGGAGATGAGACGCTGTCGCCGGGCTGCATTACTCGATTTGCTCTGACGCAGCACGCTGCCAGCGCCCAGTTGATTTTCCTTGGTTGTGGCAAGCTTTTCGCTTAATGCCGCCACGGTTGCGTTCGCCTCGGCTGCGTTTTTGTCGCCGGCATCGACTTCATCGAGTTCGCTGACAATTTCACTGCTGGCGCTAGTCAAATCTCGCTTCAGCTCCAGCAGCTCCTTGTGCCGCAATATGGTTTCCTGTGGCACCGAGGCCAAATATGGCGTAGGATCAAAATCGTCGAAGGGGAAATGGACAACCTTTTGTGATTTCACCCACTTGCCGTTGACGCAATTGAAACGCTTCAAATGGACAATCTACATGGGTGCAGCGTGTTAAATAACTCGCAGTTTGGGTTTAATTTGAGGCAGCGCTTAGCTTACCAAAATCGGTGGTAATTTCCATATTTGTAGCTTCTTCGTCGCTGGCTTCTTGCCCTTGCAGTGACTGCAGTGATACCACTGCTCCAACTTCTCCTCGGAGGTAAAGGCGCGTAGGCAATGATTTAGATCAACGGGCTCCACTTGCTCCCGCCGGCATATGGCAATGGTCTCATGATCAACCCAGAGCTGAGCAGTTATAAAACACAATTACATTAATTATACACTCAATGCAAACTTTGACTCTTCACTTACGCGCTCCAGAGTGCTCTGATAACGTAAATGCAGCGCAGTCGGGTCCCAATCGATGGCAATGGTAAAGTCTTCAAAATATTTTGTTGTCGGAGTGTAGGATAGCGATGTGGTGTACTCCGGTGCACGTTTGGCCTCCAAATTGGGTAGCGATGGGCATTTCACATTCATTTTTGGCGTAGTTGTGTTGGCTACAAGAAAAACAGTTAATCAAGGACACATCCACATGGCAATTGAAACCGTCGAGGATTACGCACTGTTCGCCGTGCTGATGGGCGGCAGGGCGCCCTGGAGCACGTAGTCATTGTTGCAGCGTATCTCGCAGCCGCGACAGAAACTCGACCAGGGGCAAATGGCGCAGGTGAGGCCGTCCGCTTTGACAGCGCGCAGCGTAAAGGGAAAATCGTAGCCGAGGCTGTCGTCACTGCAGAATGAAAAATGTCATTACGGTCATTGTGGATAGCAGCCGATGGAACTTACCAGTCGGCCGCATGATTTGCCTGTTCGGTGGTCGCTGGCAGCGGGCTCAGCAGACGGCTGACCTGCAGCCAGACGGCGCAGTACAGATCCTTGTGGGTGCCGCCATCGCAGTTGGGTATCAGCAGTGGCACACCGAACAGACTGGGCCGTGTCTTGTGGTACGACAAGAAGTAGCTGTCGTGGCGCGTGATCTTGCGATGGACAGCCACCAGATATTTGCCGACCTTGTGGGGCTGCGAGGAGCGGCGCGAGTAAACGCCGCTGCTGGTCTGATTGCCGTTGGTGCTCTCCGGCTGTGAAGTGGTTATTTGCTGATCCGGCTCGTCGTCCTCGTCCTGCCCGTCGTCGTCATCATCATCATCATCAACGTCCACATCACGATCAAAGCTATTGGCGCCCAGCGTGTGCGCCGAGCTCATGCCGCTGGAGTGCTCGTTGGTGGTGCGATAGGAGGCACCGTCGTCGCTATTGCTGCCATGTCGACTGGCGGCCAGCTCCGCCGCCGGCATTGGTTCCGTTAGCGAGCTCTCCATGGAGTTCTCGCCGGAGTGATTCGTATACGATGCGGAACTGGTGTTGCTCTCCGTGTGCAGCAGCTTGGTGGATGAGATGCGCTTCTGCTGTGCGGCCGCGTCGTCCAGAAAGTTATTTTCCGGGCTGCAGCTGAGGATCAGCGACTCCTGTGGCGGATGTACCAATGAAGGTGGCCGAAGTTTTGCATTAGTTGTGCGTGACTTACATTTAGTGTAAGTAATGTGTGTATGTGTGTGTGTGTGTGTGTGTATGTGTGTGTGTGTGTGTGTGTGTGTGTGTGTGTGTGTGTATGTGTGTGTGTGTGTTGTTAAAGCTCTTGAAGTTTAAACAATTAACGATTACTACTCGCATATAGGCAACATTTTGAACAACTAGGATAAACGCTCAAAATCTACAAAAATCGTACAATAGTTTTTTTTATTGCGGGTGTTCAAAATTAGCTGATATATAAATATTTATATATACTGTATAAGAACATATATTAAAGTATTTGGTTAATAAGTGGGCATAATTGGTGGTTTCTGTGGCAATGAGTAGAAGAGCATTTGCAATGTGTACAGCAGAGGGTGATTCACAAAAATATATTTATTCCAGCTTTATGTGCAAAAAGAAAAATATTTTCTATTCGTGACAGTTTAGTTTTATAATAAAAGCAAGTCTTTTTAAAAATGTAGCGAACTTTGTAAAGAAATCGCAATTTATGTTGTATGGGAAATTAATCTTCAATACTGCATTATATTTTTGTTTTTGTTAACATTAAGTCAAATAAAATATACAAAGTGCACAATGAATTTATGAAATACGATTGCAACAAACGCAGTTTCATTTTAACCTGAACAGAAATATATATATATATTTTTATACCATTTTTAATATATATATTTTCGTTAAGAATCATGAATCACCCTTGCGTACAATTGAAGAGCTGTGAGAATGTCTAGAGGCTACTTGTACCTTAAATGGCGAGAGGAAAATGTACAAAAAACGGTACAGGTAAATTATAAATTTTGCATACTCGATGAGCAACGATAACCGATAACGATAACGATAGTAGCTAAATGGTAAGTCTAATGTTGAGAATTGTTTAAAAGCAAAAATGTACAATAGATATTTGATTAAGGCCAGCAACAAATTAAATATACATATATTTATATATATATGTATGTATGTGAGTATTAGTATTAGAAGGAGCATAGATATAACAATAAATTACAAAATACGAGTATATAATTCAGAGATTTAGACTAATTGAATAAGTGCGTATACGAAATCAAAGAACAATTAGAAGTTTAGACGGGTGTGGTTGGGGGGTGTACATTAGGTAGGTGGCCCACAAACCAAACAGAAACCAGTAATAAGAAACGGCAACTGTTCATTTAACATATTGGTATTTAATATATAGATTTTCCGATTTCGATAAAACATTGCGAGAACAGACGTGTGGGCGAAAATTGAAATGCCAGTTACGCTGGAATATTCATTGTATTTTGAAAATCTTGATAATCTTCGTTTTTTGTGGTGGGGATGGGGGTCGTCGCTGGAGCGAGTTTATCCTAGGCAATGATGAATTTATTCAAAATCATTTAAAATGCGACCTCTGAGGGCCCATGAATCTAACATATTAAATACGTGTATGTTAATATAGTTTAGAAGCCATACCTTGAAGCAAAAAAGACTGTGGGGCATGCACTCTCTCTTTCCAAAGCACCGGCTTACCTTTCCGGCATCATCTGGCTGCAGGTCGTGCACTTGGCCAACGCTGCTGCTGCTGTTCTTGTTGCTGTTGCTGTTATTGTTGTTGTTGTTGTTGTTGTTACTGCTGCTCCTGTATTTGGCCAGCTCGGGATCCACATCGGTGCCGGCGCTGCTGTTGTTAGCCAACTCCTGGCCATCGCTCAGATGACCATTGCAGATCACACGCGACGAGGATATGCGATTCGAGGTCTGCAGCGTGCTAAGCGACGACAGCGAATCGTGCGTGGCGACCAGCGCTGCAAAGAGATCAACGTTAGCCGGCAAATTTGACCTGGCCGCAATGCCAACAACCTGAGCTGCGCTGGATGTCCTTGAGGCCCTGCTCTATGTGCATGCTGAGCGCCGAATTTGAGCGCGTTCGGGCGCTGCTCTGCTCGGGCAGCTGATACACGTACAGCTCCTTGGCGCTTTGCGTGCGCAGCTTCTCCTCGTCGGCCAGCACCTGGCGTATCTGCGAATTCCAGAGCTCACAGACGAGCATCAGGCTCGGCTGCAGGCCGCAGAGCGTAGCCAGCTTATGCTTCAGATCGCCGTACTTGCACTCCGAGTTTAGACGCAGTCCGTATTTAATCGGCACACTGCCGTCCAGCAGGATCACTGGCGAGAATGCAGCGGGGGAAAAAATCAGTTTGATGTCGTTGACATTGATGTGTGTTATGTGACTTACCCAGCACCTCCAGATAAACGTAGTTCTCCACGGGCAGCGGCAGGCTAAGCAAACTGAAGGGATCGAAGCGAACGGACTCGTGACCGCAGCCCAGGCAGCTGACCTTTGACTTTAGCTGGCCATAGAACAGATCGATGATGATGGATTGGTTGCGTGTATGATGCTGGGACCAGGCCTCGGCGGCAACAATCTTGTCGGGCCGCCCGTTCGAGTCCTTCAGCTCGCTGTACGGCTTCTCCATGACACGATTGAGGTCCTCGTGCAGCGCATCGAGCAGCCACTCAAGCAGCTCCTGCGAGTCGTGCTGCCCGCCGCCGGCAAACTGCGGCGCATGCTTGTTGACGCAGAAGCGCAGCTTGAGCGGCGCCACGGAACGTGTGGTGGCCGTCCACACCTCCTTGAGCAGCTCCGCATAGCGCATCGCCAGCTGGCCGCGTGTGCCCAGCTTGTTGGCCGCGTTCAGCTCGAAGCGATGCATCTGGCGGTGAAAGTATTGCGCCAACGGTTGCGTATTGAAGAGCACTTGGAGTGCTGCGTTCATAAAGCACGTGTTGCCCAAGTTGTGCAGCCCGGTGGCGCCCGGTGCGTGCACGGACATGATGGAGGTGCGCGTTAAACGCCGCCGATCGCTGGGACCGGCACCGGCTTGGCCGCTTTGCGTGCTGGCCAGCGAGCTGAGCTCCTCGGGCCAGGTTAGATCCTTATTGCGTATCTCGAGCAGCAGCTGATCGTTGTCGCGTATAAGGAGCTCCTTTAGGCACATGGTATCCTCCTCCAACAGTATGGCACTATTATCCAGCATTGCGCTCGACGGCGGCACATGCCACAGCCGTATATCCTCCGGCTTCAGGCGCAGCTGTTCGCACAGAAACTCGCCCACCTGACGCACGGTGGCCAGGCGACTGAACGCCGCCGTATACGCCAGATAACGCTTCGGCGGCTGCATCACACTGCTGGCCGCAATTGCCGCATAGCCGCCGCCCGACGCCAAAACACCGTAACCACTGCTGCCCGTTGAGCCCCAGCTGCTAATTTGGGTGCCGGCGCCACTGCCACTGGGATTGGTCTGCACCTGATGCAGCAGTATGCGCAGATTCAGCGGATACAGCTCCAGTTCCACCTCCGAGTTGGGTGGTTGTATCACCTGCACGCAATTTAACGACGATTAGATAAGCTATAAGCACAATTTCCGTGCTCTGATTTGCCAACTCACCTGACGTGGCAGCGGCAGATTGTCGCCGTACCAACGATTCACCGCCTTCCACAGCGATTTGGGCACCAGCTCAAAGTCGTGACTATGGACAAGCGGCGTATCGCGTTTGAGATGACCGCCCTCGCCGGTCAGCGTGCGGACATTCCGATACGGATTGGTGGTAATTAGATTGCTGTTGTCGATTGGGCCCGGACGCTGTTGGCCGCAGTGGCGGCCGGCGGAGATGCCGCTGCTGCCGGAGACAGAGCCCAGCGAATAGCTGTCGTGCTGCTCCAGGCTGTGCGTGTTGAAGCTCTCATCGCAGACGAGCGCCTCATCGACGGCGCTGCGCTGGCTGGCGGTGCGCTTGCAGTAGTCGCAGGTGTGCGCCGTGTGCTGTGTGTACTGCATCCAGGTGAGCCACCAGTCGCGCGAGATCAGATACCAGAACTGGCCAACGCGATACGGACGTCGCTCCTCGCGCTGCAGCCAGCCGCGCACAATATCGTACTCCATGTGCTTACACTGCGGCCACAGGCCGAACACAATGTGGCACAGCTCGAAGATTAGGTCCAGCAGCGGCTGCATTAGCCTCAGGCCGCACTGCACGTTCCACAGCATGAAATCCTCCGCCGTGAGCGAAACATTGTCGCGCGTCAGCGAGCTGGGCACACCGTCCGGACTTCTGCGCTGGGCAAACTCCAGCAGATCACCGATCACATGCTGCTTGGTCAGCTCCTTATACTGCTGCGCGTCCCGATTCTCCTTGGCCACGAACAGCAGCACGTTGATCATTTGCAGCGTCTCGTCGTGATTAAGCACCCCATCGCGGTCCACGTCGAAGATCTTAAAGCAGACTAAAAAAATTAAAATTAGACGTGTTCACAGTTTTCCTGGAGCTGCACATACAGCGCGTACGCTCGACGCCGGGTCCGCGACAGGCGGCGCTGACGCCACAGCAGAGCTCCTTGAAGTCGATGTGACCGTCGCGGTTCTCGTCGAAGGCATTGAAGAGACCGGCCAGCGCATTCTTTGGTATGGGTGGACTGATGAGCGGTCCCAGAAATTGTAGATCGATTTGTCCATTCTGTGAGGTGTTCTTCAGGCGCCAGAACTCCTTCTCCAAGTCGCCAATATCCTGCAAACGAAGTTGCAATATTACTCAATGCAAGTATGCGTTAAATTAAATTAATAGTCAAAAGTGTTCCAAGTAATACAAAATGTTTAAAATTATGTATAATTTTTTTGTATAATTCTAATTTCTAGGTTTTTTTTATCAGCTGCATAGAAAACTGTATTTGAAAACTCTACGAAATCGGTCGTTATTAAACATTGTAAATTCTAAACTTTACGTTTTCTTTTTTGTATAGCAACTCAATACGAATTTCTTTTGAATTACTCAAACGTTATTTACTTATAATCTCAAATTAACTTTAGCATCCATTGCATCCAATTTAAGCAAAATGTGTGCTATATTATCTAGAATAGCTGACCTTCTCCTCGAGATGCGTAACGCCGGCCAAACTCTGATAGAACGTGGGCGTCTCCAGCTCCGAGGTGAGGCTGACACATTTGTCGGCCAGCAGCCATTTGGACAGCACCGTCGCATTGCGATGACTGACTATCCAATCCTGGAACTGCTCGAAGTTGACGCGTTCGCTCTGGGCAAACAGGGAGACGCTCTCGAATGGGGCCAGGCTCACATTGCGCACGTAATCGGATTTGATGATGTAGGTGCCAGCATCATTGCAGTACAGGTTCCACAGAAATCTGTCGAGGAGGGATTAGTAATTAGCAATTAGTATATGCATGTATGCTGTATTTTATTGGCTTTACTCACTTGGTTTTCTCCTCCTCGGTGCCGCGCGTGATCAGCACCAGGCCGCACAGCAGATCCTTAAAGGATATGCCGCGCTGGGTGCCACCACAGGCGCCATATAGCATGTCCGTAATCTTGGGCGGCACACCCTCGCACAGCACGTCCTGTTGGAATGCATTGCGACTGAGATAGAGTCGACCCACGCCAGCGGACTTCTTGAAGGCATCTTTGAGGCGCCGCAACTCCGCGTCGCTAACTGTTGATCGATTGACAGACAATAAAGATTGATATCAGTTATAAATAGAATAAATCGCTGGGGTTTAACCGAATTAATGCGAACAGCTTGCAACGTATTCGATTGATTAGCTCGCAAGGGGAACACCGAAAGCGTTTTACAATCTTGTGGTTTCGCACCCGCCGCTTCTAATGGGAAGCTTGTGACGTTGTGATTTTGAGTTTAACCCTTCGTATGGCAGAGTTCCGTATCTGCAACATACCATTTAAACTGGAATATCTGTGTACGTAGTATATACCCATATAGGCGAAAGTTTTTTGTAAACGGCTGTGTTTCGGCTGTGGTT
The DNA here is from genome assembly GCA_035043565.1 of Drosophila robusta. Lineage (NCBI taxonomy): Eukaryota > Metazoa > Arthropoda > Insecta > Diptera > Drosophilidae > Drosophila > Drosophila robusta. The sequence goes on from JAWNMW010000572.1 coordinate 4,239,938, forward strand.
ACATTTAAATAATAGTATAGTTTTCCCACAGATTTTATGCCTTTCTTGTCTAATATTTGTTATAAACAAATTGAAATATGAAATAAAATTGGCATTCATTCGAATCAATAATTAATAAGTGTTTTAAAAAGTTTCATTCAAAATTATACCAAGCCGAATACATATTTATTTTTTACTCCTTGAACATTTTTTAAGTTAACTTTGGCAAAATAAAAACTGAAGCAAAAGAGATCTTATAATACGAAGGGTTAAGGCTCATTTTATTCGTTTGGGACTGATATCATTTATTTCTCATTCAAATCACTGAAATGCGCGCTTCCTTGGGTATTAGATACATATTTATAATAATTGGCTTTAGCCAGATATTCAATTTGTCATTTACAAATCATGAAACGGCTTAACCCTAATTGTTTTTTTTATTTTTATTTTTTAATTAATCGTGACACTGGTCTTCCAGAGTTAAATATATACGATAATTTCAAGTTATATATATTACTTTTTTAATAATTTTTGAGTGGTCAAATTAAACCCCTATGCAACTGTTCTGGAAATTATTAAATATAGTACATACTATACATAGAATATAGTATAGTATAGTAATTATAATATATAAGAAGTATATTCATTAATTTTTAAATTATTTGTTCGAAAACATAGGGCATTTAAATGTTGATTCTTTTTTTAAAATACAAATAAGTGTTCTAATTTACGAGCGTTCACTGTATTACAATTACTTATGCACATGTTCCATGACGGATTCTCCAATAGGAATTCCATATGAAAATGCGCTGATTAACAATATTTCCAATTTACGATCGTTCACTGTATTGCCCTCATTATGACGATCAGCGATTCCAATTGGATTCTTACTGGAATGTATGCTAACTACTGAATCATATTCCATGTAAACAACTTTTCCACCTCCAATTTGAATTTCGTTAAATATCATTTCATAGCTGTTGAGTCATTTTGCACAAAATAATACAAACTCACAGGTATAAATACCTGTATGTATATTACATATACTTATGTACGTATGTATGTATATATGGGTTCATGCATACGCATTATGTACAAATGTGCAGGTAATTAAAAATCGTAATGTATTTGACGTTATAAACGTTAAAACCTGCGTCCTAACAACAAACAAACAATATCGCTTAACTTTAAGCACGTTATCAATTTAACTGTCAAATAAAGTCAATTCTTAATAGAGTTCCGAGAATCGAGGACTAGGAGGGGGAGGGGTTAAAACGGGTTAAACATAGGCAGCAATTCATAATCACAAATTGAGCATGAAAAGGCAATGCGGAATAATTTTGCGATTGCAAAGAATTTTAATGCGACGTCACGCGACAACGGTATTTCATTGCAGGTTGTTGTTGTTATTGTTTTCATTGTTAGTTTTGCTGCTGACGGATATTTCTGCATTCGACAGGGCCGGGGATGGGGGCCGGGTGAGCGCTTGCACAATGGTCTAAACTGGACTCGAGTACGTTTTCACAAGAAGCAAAAACCGGTTTGGGGTGCTGTCTGGCCAACAAGCGACACCCGCGCACCTGGTCAGCAAATGTGGTGCGGTGGTACAGGTACAAATATAGACGGCATCTTATCAGTAACGTTCGTTTTCTTTGCCTTCGCGGCTGGTCATAAAATAGCAACAACAGGAGCGAGATGAGTGCCAATGCGAAGCGAGAGAAAATTAGACAAGGCTACAAAGCGACAGCAACAACAACATCAACGATAAAGCAGACGTCATTGCGAGTACATGAGATTCGAGAAGTACAACAACAACGACAGCATCATTAACTGTTTCTATTTGACTGCAAGCATTGTCTGCTCTTTTGCTTTGTCTTACCGACATTCCCGCCCCCGCCACGAAAAAAAACGCGGCTGCTGTGCTTTTCTATTGTGACGTCACTGATGGCGACGACGACGCAAATACTCATACATGCACGCAAAGGCAAGCGCGCACACACACACACATAACAAACTCACACGCGCACACACAAACTTACACACTGTTGTTGAAAAACTAAAAGAATAAGGCGAAAATGAAAAGAATTAGCTGTGTCCAGCAGCAAAAGGCAGCAATAAAAGGCATGGAAATAAAGAGGGAAACAACAATGGAATCGATAAAGCGCAATTACACCTGTGTTAGTGCATACTATTATTGTTTTTGTTCTAGAACCTTATGCTGTGCACTCGTATGACCCATTTTTTTTGTTGTCTGCAGCCAGTGTTGGCCATGGCAGATTGCAAGGCTAACAGCACTTACCACGTTTGACTGCATCCTCGTAACTGATGCATGCATGTTTGGATTCTTTTGTACCCATAATTTCCTGGGCGACGACGGCAAATTCTTGAGTGCTGCTGCTGGCGTCGTCGTCGTCGTCGTCTTGTGACTTCACTTCTCACATTTGTTTATGTTATTTGTTGCCGTTGCCGGGCCTTGAGGGTAAATCACAGACACAGAGTAATATGCATGCAAAAGCAAGTTTTGTATTATTTGATTTTTGTATAATTTTTGTTTTTTTGTCACACTTTCATTGCTTTACTAGTTTCGCGTTCGCTTATTTTTTTTAACTATCAGCGGGCAGTGTGACCACCCTCGTGACAACAAAAAAATACTGTATATTCGGAACATTAGAAAATTGAGCAGCTGTTACACTACAAACACACAGCTGTTTGAATATTTACACCAACGCGCTCTTCCCAACACTGCTTATCGATAAATCGTCTGTTCGTGTCTGTACTACACAACACTGCACACGAGCCAAATCATTTATTGTTCGGGCGTAATTAGAAAGCAATAATTAAGCGTAATTTTCGACGTGTTACCAACAACAACACAACACACATTTACAAGTGCAGTACGTACAAGTGCAAATGAGCGCGCGTCCATTTAGTATTGCAATTTAAAGTGCTTAAAACTACGTCGCCATTTTTCGACAGGGTTCGAATTGACACACACACACACACACAAGAAAACCAGAGTCAGAGCTGAAAAAACTGTGCGTGCTTGCGTGTGTTTGTTTGTGTCTGCTGTGTATGGTTACGTCTGAGATTTTTACTCATACCTTATACCAAGCACATAAATTAAATCTCCACCAGCAGCAGCAACATCAATAGTTATAGTAATTGTGTGTAATATTAATCGAAAACCACTGATTACCAACCACCGCCATATAACGAACGCAGCAGTTATCGACGTGGACGATAACGCCAAAAGGGAAACGGCAGAAGTTAAAGCGCCTTTAACGAGATTGTGGCACAAACAGAAGCACAACTGTGATTTAATCAATACAACAACAAGAGCAACAGAATACAATGGCCAAAACGTACGACTACCTTTTCAAATTATTGCTTATCGGTGACTCTGGCGTTGGCAAAACCTGTATATTGTTTCGATTCTCAGAGGATGCTTTCAACACGACTTTTATATCTACAATAGGTGAGTGCATTGTGTGTTATCAGTGTACCCTGTAATGCACAACAGCCAACTGAGAACAGTAATATTTAATGACAGCCAGCGAACCAACAAACATTTCAAAGTGCATACATCATCAGTCATTGCCCACAGTCCGTCATCCTCAGTAATCAACATCGGTTTCTCTCTCTCTCTCCCTCTCTCGCTCAGTTGCTCTGTGAAATTTTTTAATTAATTATGACGCCGCCGGGCAGTAATCGCAAACGCACAAACACACATATACACCCATACTCATGCTCACGCTCTCAATCTCGTCTCTTGGCTCAGCTGTAGCACAAATTTGTGACTCACTTTTGTTGCTCTCTTTTGCGCTCTCGGCAAATGCTATTTGTCATAATTATTATTGTTGTTGTGCTATGCACAAGGACGTAGTTCAAAAGGGAACAGCGACAAGGCATCATAAACAAACAAAAAAAGAAAGTGACCAGATATTGTTAAAAGCATACTAATAGAGCTGCTAGCGAACACCGAAAAATACAAATCGTGCATTTGTAGCTACTTTCGATACCAAGATAAATACTAAGCAGTATGCTTAAGTAATAGTCCAGCTAGTGTCACTACACTACAATCTACAGTTATTTAATATAATTCTCAAGTCTATGCCACTTGATATTCTGTATATATATTTATTTCAAGCACCCTGGCTGATAAACAGCTATGCCGCTGTTCTTTTTCCATTGAGATGGGTTCTACTCGTTCTGAGACGCAGCCCACACAGCCACGAGCTCAGTAATTTGTCTATTTTTACACATTTGGCACATTTCCCTGCACTAATTCCAATTTGGGTTATTTACTTGACGACAACGTCTCGAATCAATTGCGTATTTGCGTTCTCTTTGGTCTCATAGTCTACTGTGTATGTATGTCATTGGGGGCTCCGATGATTACTCGCCCCAACGACTTATGTTTGTTGCTGCCAAAAATTATTTAAATTAATTTGTGCTTGTGTATGCTTATCACATGTCTTTGTATTCTCTCTCTCTCTACTCTATTTTCTTGATCTGCAGGTATCGATTTTAAAATTAGAACAATTGAATTGGATAACAAGAAAATCAAATTGCAAATATGGTAGGTTCAAAATCAAACTTAAAATGTTATTTGTCATATGTGAGCAATGTGAAACCGAATCCTTTTCAGGGACACTGCTGGCCAGGAACGTTTCCGGACGATCACCACGGCGTATTACAGAGGCGCAATGGGCATTATGCTTGTGTATGACATAACACAGGAGAAATCGTTTGAAAATATTAAGAATTGGATTCGGAATATCGAAGAGAATGCCGCCGCGGATGTAGAGAAAATGCTGCTGGGCAACAAATGCGAACTAAACGACAAAAGACAGGTAACCAATCAAATTGATCATTTTAAATTGGAAAGAATATCACTGAGAACTATCTATTTTTGTGCAGGTTTCAAAGGAACGCGGGGAACAATTGGCCATTGAATATGGCATCAAATTCATGGAGACATCCGCGAAAGCAAGCATCAATGTTGAAGAGGCTTTCCTCACGCTCGCCAGCGACATTAAAGCGAAAACGGAAAAGCGTATGGTAAGTGAAAAATTATTGGGAATACTATTGCAACAATTTGATCAATTTGTTCGTTTGTGCAGGAGGCGAACAATCCACCCAAGGGCAGCCATCAGCTGAAACTTACAGAGACTCGAACAAAGGACAGTTGGCTGTCCAGGTGCAGTCTGCTTTGACGTGGCAATGTGCGTGTGGCACTGATGCGGCATGGTGGTAATAATTATAATAATGTATGTGGTAGTAGTTTTCTTAACTCCTGTTAAGTCCCAACAACTAAGCGAGCAAACTCCCCTGAATATGCGAGATAATGAAATAATACATAATTATAATAATATAAAATAGTTCAGCTATAAATTTGTATTTGCAAACGAGACATGGCCACAATGTGTACGAAGCATGCATATATACATATATACATACAATATTCATTTAATGTTAAAAACAAAATAACACACACGAGTATTGTGAGTAGCGAAAACTGAAAATTAACAAAAAAAAAAAAAAGAAGAAAAAAACCATACAGCCCGCCCTCGTCCTGCCCTCCGCTCCGCTCCGTTACCGAGTTTTTTCATTTTTATTTGTATAATTTATAAATTTTCTGTAGCAAAAGAAATAAGCAGCCATGGTTGTTCACATTTTGTAAAACAATGACAAAATAAACTAGAAAATAAATAAAAATAATATATATATCGATATATCTACACATATATGTATATATATTATTTTATTTTTTGCCTAAATTACAATATTCCGTTTGCTCTTTATTTCTGCTCAATTATGAATGTTTTATTTAATATTTTTCTCATTTATTCGTTTAACATACGCAAAGAAGCCCTTATTCAGTCTCGCCGAACGCAATTTAGACTCAGACGCACAATTTTACATCGGTTCACCTAGACATTGCAAGTTCTTATATTGTTATGGGTGCTTCTTAACATGTAACACATACCACTGGGATTGTCAATAAACAAGCCTATAATCTCTAATGAAATACATGAATATAATTAATATTTGCGTGAGTAGAGGGAAAGTATAATAAATAATATGCGCAATATGCAATTCGAATAACAACAATAATTGCAGAGCAGTAAAAATACATATTGTGAAATTAATTGATAACTAAATCTAAATGCATATTTGATATTAATTAATTAATTATGTATGTACTTGTAATATTAATTATTAAACGTATACAATTTTATAAAATAAATCATGTGCAAGCATTATTTATTACGTATTTACATATTTAGCTCATCCAGGAAAGCGATTTATTTTAGATTTACATTGTTCTTTACTTACCCCATTTTCAAAACCTTACATTTATTTATTTTTACTAAGACATTTAAGAAATCACAAGTCAAACGATTAGCTTAGTGGAAAAAATTCAGATAGTCATTTATTAAATGCATGAATTTAAAAATGCATTTCATTTCATTTGCATCAGTAGAGAAACCGACAACTTTTTTGCTTAATATTTAACATGAAATTGGACAACTTAAATGTAAATACAATTAACTGTAGGACTTGAACAATGAAACACAGAGCCAAACACACACACTTAACAAAACGTACACGTTCACACACACATGGATTCGAATACATACGTTGACTGGACACAAGGAGAAATAAACATAATATAGTAAATGATGGTAGTTGGATTAGATAAAACAGCAAAGATATATGCCTGTAAGTAGCTAAGCGAATTGCACTAATTGTGTTGTGCGGGACAGCCCACTGCCCACTGTTTGGATGGTGTTTGTGGGTTACGCCTGCGGCAGATTTTTGTAGTAGGTGGCGAGTATCTTCCAGGCCTGCGGCTCCATGAAGCCATCGGGCGGACTGACGCCGGTTTTAGCTAATGTGCGCATTTTGGTGCCCGAAATGAACTCGAAGTCGTCCTTGCGATGCGGCTCAAAGAAGCCCATGCGGCTGGCAGTTTTATCATAGGCGGCCACCCGGAAGGGCAGGATCTGTAAATAAATATGATTTTCAGTAATTTCCCCATTATATATTAAAAGCAATTGTTTAGGCAATGACCCACCTCCATGCAGTCGAGTCCTTGGGCCATTTTGAGCACACGTGCGCCGTGAGTTGCATCGTAGAGATTGCCATCGGGATACGCCTGCTTGTCCGGATGCGCCATGCCAGCTGGATCACGTCCGACAATGTAGAAGTTGGCGCCCGCGTTCATGCGCGCCTTGGCATGCCACTGCACCTCCGTGGGACCCGCGTACATCATGGGCGACGGAAATATGGCCAAAACGGTGTCCTCGCGCCGCAGTACGCCCGCATCGAGCACAGCCTGATGCTGGGCCATGCGCACATCCAGCGGCACATCGTCGTCCTTGGTCCAGCCGCCGAGTGGATGGAGCAGCAGCACTGGCTGCTTGAAACCACGATCCAGCAGCTGGCGCTTGGTGTCCTGCATCAGGAGCGCGTGCCCGTTGTGTATGGGATTGCGCAGCTGAAAGGCAAAGATGGCATCCGCGTTGAGCTCCTTGAACTTGCAGCGCAGCTCGTTGGGCGTCAGCCGATACTGATCGAGCCCATCCTTCCAGCGAATGCGCTCGATGACCGCCAGTTCGCCGCCGACCAGATACTCGCCGGATTCGTACACCTGTTTGCTATACGGATGATTGGGATTGCTGGTGCCAAACTGGCGCGCCAGCCGCTCCTCCTTGCGCTGGTAATAGAACTCGGGTCGACGCAGTATGGCCACCGATCGACCCTCGTGCTGCAGCGTCAAAGCGGCCACGCCCTCCAGACGCTCCTTGTCCGCCGCACTGGCGCTCAGCACAATGGGCACCGAGTGGTTCTCGCGATAGGAGACGTCCAGGCCGCTTTGCAGCGTATTAAAGTGCAGCGTCTGCAGATACTCGTCCTCGCGCATAAAGCCGCGCACGGGATACGCCCAGCCCTCGGACAGGACCTGCACCCATTGCAGCTCGACGGTGCTGATAGCCAGTGCCGGCAGCGATTCGGCCTCCTGGCGCAGCGCCTGCGCCTCGCTGGCCTCGCTCGGATACAGCTCCGGCAGCTGGTCGACATCGCGCAGGGAGCGCGGTATGATGCCCTCCTGCTCCAGGAGCGTCACAAGCTTTTGCGTCGATTCGCGAACCGTGCACGCATCGGTGCTGACCACCAGCTCGGGATGCTGCGGCCGTTCGTACTCCTGCGTGATGCCCGTGAAGCCCTTGATGACGCCCTCGCGCGCCTTTTTGTACAGACCCTTAACATCGCGCGTCTCGCAGACGTCCAGCGGCGTGTCCACGAAGATCTCGTAGAACTTGAGGCCCGCATCTTTGTGTATCTTGCGCGCCATCTCGCGATCGTCCGCGAATGGCGACACAAAGCTGCAGATGGACACGACGCCACTGTCCGCAAACAGCTTGGCCACCTCGCCCACCCGCCGTATGTTCTCCTCCCGATCGGCGGGCGTGAAGCCCAGGTTCTTATTCAGTCCAGTGCGTATGTTGTCGCCATCCAGGCCATAGGCGGGTATGCCCCTAGAGACCAGATACGCTTCCAGCTCGAACGCAATCGACGTTTTGCCAGCACCACTGAGACCTGCAGAACGAAAGCGCTTTTAAGAACTCCAATAATTCAATATTTGTAATATATATAAGGCAAAAACAGCTCTACACGAGGTAACAATCTAGTGACGCAAGCACATTTAGGCCCCTAAATTTCTGATATCAAACTTTGTGACGAAGGAAGGATATTCCATTTAATATATAACCAATTCCAAAATTATAAAATATAATTGTGTATATATCTAAGTCAATTTGAGCGGATTTTAGCATTTTTCCAGCAACCCTCTAACAGCCACATCAGCTCCAAAAATTTAAATTATATCCTTATCATTTACAGCTCCATATCTCACGAAGATGAGCTATCAAATGTTGTGTATGCTTTTCATATACTTGTAGTTTAAACCACCCCTTCGATCAGTATAGACGGTATAAATACATTGCTTGTCGCTTTTTACACACTTCGTGTTGTTTCGCCACTAGCGTTGACTGTCGTCAATGTTTATTAGTTTTACATTTTAAAAAGAGTATTTATTCGCTGCTATTGAAGCAAGAGACCTGAAACTTTGCATATATACTCGTGTGCTAAGGCGAAAATCTATAATATACTTCCCTCAGTTTTACCAAACTTTTACTGAGCGATTAAAATTCAAATTGAAACAAAAATTTTGACTTGGGGCAGACGAATTGTTTTCTTAAATTCATTTTTAGGGTACATGTTTTTGTGCAATGTTCTTAGTTCTTGCTTTATGATAAATAGAGCTGCGAGAATTTAGAATTTTACTTAAATTCGAATCAAATTGGAAAAATTTGTGCTTATGGCAAGTGAAGGTCTTCTTTGTCACTTGATCTCGTTTTTTCCTGCAGCTGCACTCACTCTTATTTGGTGTTGTTTTCTCCTTAGCCTTTGCTCTCCTATCTCTATCTCTATCCACCTAATTCCACCTTGATGTTAAAGCTACCATAGTTAAGATCTACTAAAAATAAAGTCTTTGTAGAAAAACTTATTAGTTTTTCGAGCGAGTCTAACAAAATTCAATATTTCTTATATTCCTAACTTTTTTGCCTAAAACTCATCGACATCAGACTACTATATCATATAGCTAATGTAGAAACAAATACTGGGAAACTGAAGTTAATAAGGGGATTTTAACTTCGGGTCGTTAACATTTTTTGTTGTATTAAGATTTAATAGTTGTTTTTTTTGATTTGAGTATTTCTTCTTCTCTGTTCTATGTACGTCCTGTTGTTGATATTATTGTCTATTTTTGTCGATGATATTACATGCTCTCTTCATTCTGTTGACAATGATCGATAATTCTCGTCTTTTGTGTGCAGAGCTTAGCCATAGACGCCACGATTTTGCTCACCTGTTAGCCAGACGGTGCAGCCTCTAAAGCCGCGGCACAGGCCGAGATTCTTGCCGCGCGTCTCCCGGGTGACATGATGTTTCTGTTCGGTCACATTCGTTGCCACTTGGAGGCACTGCAAAAAGCCGAAACGAGATTTATCAACTTTGGCTGCTGTTGGGGCTATTCGAGAATTAACATAAATTAATATTCATGCCGCCTCCGGTTGGGTTATGGGCCGCCGTTTTGACCCTAAGGCGTTGTTGCCATTCAATTTGCTGAGTCTGCACAGTTTGTTGACCCTATAGACGACGCGGCGTGACGATGCCGCCAACTCGTGTGTGAAAAATCGCAAATGGGTTTGCGCAGAGGGAATATGCGATAATGATATATATATCTATATATATATATATATGTATATATATGCATGCCAATAGAGCGATTGGGTTCAAGTGGAACTAGTGGAATGAGGGGAAGGCTGCCGAATAAAAAATATTTATCAGCCCAAGGGCAAACGCCATATAATTAAGGGTCGTAGATTGCTGGTAAATCTAAATATATTTATGTATATAGTCTATAAATTGTACTTAATTTGACTTAAGCGAATTAATTGGCATATTATCAAAGCATATTTGTTTTTATTTTATTTATTACTAAATTTTTTGTACATGTTTAAACATGAACGTCTTGCATTATTAGGTAAAATAAAAAAAACCAATGGGAAAGTACTTCGAGTTGTTTGATAAGATAGATATGATAGATATGATAGATAGATAGATAGATAGCATTCCGATAGCTCAACAAATTTTAATAGATTTTACAGCGACGCTGATACTAAAGAGATCCTCCAAGGACCTGCTCCAGTGGTGACAGGAGACGCTCGAGTCTTCCGGCAGCCAAGATGAGCCCTCCAAATGTGTTGTCATAAAAATAATGTTTCTTTTTTTCGATTCAATACAATAAAACAATAAAAAATATTAAAAAAATACACTGCATTCAATTGTAAATATTTGCCAGCCAATCAAATTGGGTCAAGAAACACTTAACGCTAATTCTGAACAGATATTTTGATTTCTTAGAGAAAAATTCGATTGCGCATGCGCGAATCTCGCTGTGTTTTAAATTGTGGCCATACCCTTCTTTGATATGGGGATAGAAGCCAATGGGCGGATTTGGCATGATTTTTATTCCACTGCTCTGGCTGGGAGTGTATTTTGAATATTTGAAGCAGTTTTTATAATGTTTTTTTATTGATATAATTTATTTTCTGTCACGGAACACAGAGCGAAATGGAATGCAAAGCGGACAGCGAATTAATTTCCGGAATGGACGCACGCAACGAGCGTTGAAAGCAAACTGAAAGTTTTAATAATATTTACCGTAATATATTGCGGACGGAGCTATAGGCGGTTAAAACGAAAAAACGAACGAAACTCGAAGATCGAGTGGCAATTGAGAGAGCCGCCAAGACAAACTTCACGCTCTTTTGGCTTTAGCTGCGTTCCATCTGGTTTTCAGATCGTTTTCTATCTGCCAGCCAAGCCGTGTATTGCGTATGTATTTGTTGTTATTGTTATTAGGAAAGAATGAAAATATCTGTGTGTGTGCGTGGATAAACTTTTGGCTGTGTGTTTACGTTATTTTTCTCAGTTAAAAAAACCAAATGCAAATAATCTGCACAACATTTTTTCCCAGATTTTTAGCAATATTTGCGAGTAAAAGATAGCTTAAATTTTATCCATAAAATATAATAGAAGGTATTTAGGCGAGCATTATTATGAGCATCCGGGCATTTGCAAGAGCAGAATTATTAAGTAATAATTATATTTTCAATTTAAATAATAATAAAAGCCTATTAACAGTAAAATAAAATAATAGTATTTGACAACAATTTCTTTTAGTAAATAAAATTAAAGAGATAACAAAACTCTACGCATTCAAAAAGTGTGACGTCATTCAAATTTGTTATAGTGCTCTAAATAAAATTAAAACTTTTAATAGAAGAAAAAATTTTGATAAATTTAATTCTATGATTCATCAAAATTTTGATAACTCAATGGGTTTTCGAGACACAGAGAGAAAAACGACAGACTAAAATCAGGCCAATTCAAATTTGATTCAATAATTAATATATTTTTTTTATGTTGGATTGATTTGATTTTCTAGACCCTGCCTTTTAAGTGTACGAATATACGAATATAAATATTCTCGAATCAAGTCTTCTTCGTACTTAAGATTATCTAAGTTCGTAATAGGCTTAAAATGAGCATCAAAATCCTCGAATCAAGTATAAAGATAGCCTAATAAGTAAAAACTGTACTTAATTCAAGCTTCAAAAAATTCAAAATCAAAATTTGAAAATTTCCTAAAAACAAAAAAAAAATTCATATATGACGTGTCAGTAGGTTGCTCTTGAAACAATACACCCTATATTAACTGTGTACAGGGAATGAACTAGAACTAATTTCATTGTTTATTGTTATGCTTATAACAATATTATAAACATGTATTCATAACAATCTTGATGCGCGTACTGGAAGAGGAAGCTAAACGAACGAGAATTTCTTCCACAAAAACCTCAAGGGAAATTTTAGTTAAAAGCAATTTAAATAACAAAGCCAATGTCATGACCCGTACAATTGAATTTCGGCACGATTTGAAATTGTTTACATAGTTGTTGAAAACTTACCAAATCGGTGCACTTTTCATGATTCAACAGACAACATTTGGTATTGTTATTGTTATTATTGTTGTGGGTAGTTTTGAGCAAATTGGCGCGTTTTGTAAACATTTTCCGTAAAGACTTAAACAAATATCGCACGAAAAGAAAGCGCACCACCACAGAGACACTAAACAGCAGCGAGACTCTGATAATTAAACAAGTGAGAGTTTTCAAGAGGTATGCCTTGCTCCGTACCCAACTGAGCGGCCGCAAAAATAAAAAAAAAACACAAACAAAAATAAAAGAATAATAAAAACCCGCTGAACTTTCTCGCCGGAGCTCAAAACTGCAACTGATATTTTGTGGCTGAGCCGTGAGTTAACTGCAGCTGAAACCGAGACTTGAAGAGGAGACCCGACAGCCGGGACGACAGTGGGACAATAACTTGTTGTTAAATTGTTGACACGAAAAGGAACTCGTTAAAAGATAGTGCCGTGGCTCAATATTATATTTACAAAAAATACCATAATATGGGCCAGATTATATAAAGGTTTAGTTGCTTAAACCGCTCACATTGCAATGCAAATATTAAGAGTTAGAAGCATACTTCAGTTTGATAATAAAAAAAGTGTATTTATATATATAATTATCAGATTAGTGATGAATTTAAAAATATAAATATCTTTTTTAAATTAGTATTAACTATTGATTTGTCATTGGAGTTTTCAGAAAGCAGACAATAAGAACAAATTTCTAATTGATTATTAAAATATTTGTAGACATCCACGCTACATTAGATAGATAATTTCAGGGATTCAGTTAGACAAAGATTATAATAGTCGGAGTATTCTCCAACTTAAATTAATAGTTTTTAACTATCTAACTCTTTACGTAATAGTAATATAACATAAAACAAAAAACAATTAGTACACGCGCACTTGCAAAGATAAATGAATTACAGAAAATGACTTCAAGTTCATGTTTAAAAAACAAATTGATTTTCACAACCTAAGAGGTATGTATATATACTATATAGCATGCATATAAGCTTTGCAATCGCTTCAACTTTATCGCCATTGTGTAAGGCAAGCTGTTCAGTCATTTGCAGTAAATAATTTGAAAACAAAACCATAATACAATGATGTCAAACTATTAAAAGCGAAAGTCGTCAACAGTGAAGACTTGAAGTTACCCTGCAACCTTACACAAGAAATAACACTATTAGGACTTCTTAAAAAACAAACAAATTTGTGTACCTATATCTCGATATTCCATTGAAACTGTCTACCATAAATATGATGCTCTGATGTGGCCAAATTTGTATTTGTACTACCTACAAATAAAACGTATAAAAAAAACCTGACCTATGCCAAGATTCATCCATATAAGCTATATAAACGAAGAGATTAGTGAGCATAGAAACACATAAATAGATAAACAAACCCTTATCGACTAAGCAAATAGTCCTGATTAAGATCATTTAAGTATTTTAAGGGGTTTACGATAATCCTTTTTAAAGCAACGTACAGGGTATTATTCAACTTGGGCTTAGCGGCAAGCAATTGTGAAGATAATCGTTGCTTAAATGAGTTGGCACTTTAACAGCTAAAAAGAACTAACAACAAGACTGTAATTGTTTGGCAGATAAGTGTGAGTGAATATCATTCGATTGTTAAAACTCAAGATACGACCTAAATATAATGTCGAAACAATTGGTAGCTATATACAAATAAAAACAACAACAATTAACAACATTTGCTGGTCAACATACTAGCCTGGTCATTCAACCTATGTCTGAATCTGGCCGTTGACCAAGTTTTCAACTAACAACAACAATAACGGTCAAAAAATCGCTCAAATTGCGGCTCGAGTTTGACAGAGATACGAGTATTTCAAGTTGTTTACAATTCGTTAGGATGGCCCAAAACATAATGGACATACATATACATATGTACGTAGTTATGCGTCAGCGAATACACTTTCTTTTTAATTTTAACTAGTTTTCCTCATTGCAATAGCCCGTGTGTACATATGTAATAAAAACCAAAACAAGTGTGTAAGCACTGGGAGAAACCAGTTGATTGCATAAGACTTAAAATAAAATTTATCTTATCTAAGGAGAGCAATAAATTGACAAATAAAAATAGACAAACATAATATATTGCATAAATAATTTAAAAATAAACACATTTTTACTTCGTGCTGCGCGCCAGTTTTCATATAATATTTATTCATCTATTTGTTTAAACCATATTTTAACCATGTCCAAAATGATAAAAAAAATGGTCCAATGCGGTGGTTGTATGCTCGGATCGTGTACCGGATTTTTAACATCCCTAGATATGTCTAATATGTCTAGGGATGAGAATACAAAATATTTTGTTATAAATAATAAATGTATTTTACTTACAAATTAAAAAAAAAAATTGCGAATCAAAACCTGCATTCATTGGTGTTAAAAATCCGGTATACGATCCGAGCCTAAAAGCACGGCCTTGGTTCGAACCGTGCTATAAAAAATATTATCTTTTGATTCGATACAATAAATACAATAAAAAATTAATTTCTTTTTTTTATGAGGTATAATCTTTTTTCGCATATTATCATTTATGCAGAGCAGGCAATAATTCATTTTGACTTTCCGTTCTACTGAAATAAAAACCAAACCATTTTAACAGTGAAAATGGTTCGTTTTAATTTTAGGCTTAGATGAATTTTTGTTGATTGTAAAAAATTTCGGAATTCAGCTTTGGAACTAATGCGGTTCAAACCCGATACACGGCCTTGTTTATTATCGATAAAGACGATAAATGTTGTATACTTTATATAGTCCGTAATGTATTAACAATTATTTGCTTACATCTAAATACTATTACTTTCGACAGTTTCATCCTTTTGCTGTAACAGTGGAGCTATTATTAATATTCATTCAAGATGTGCGTGGAAGTTACCATATGCTAATAAAAAAATTGTTTTAGTGGTTCGACATTATTTTGCCATTGTCAAGGCACTTCTTTATTTCTTGTATTTTTATTTTTGCAGGCTCAACAAGTTGTTGCCAGACACAAAATGTATTTAAATTGTTTACGATTGTTTTAAATGGATTGAAATATGCAAATTGTATAGTAATCATTAAATATCTAGACGTGCGCAAAACTGCGATTAAGTTTGCTTGATAAGCTGTTTTGTTTTTGTTTTTTTTTTTATTATTAATGTGTGGCGTTCCTGTTGTTGTTTTAAAGTTGTTATCAATTTAGGCCACATTAATTTAGATGCATGCTACTACTTCCAGTTAGTGTTGTTGTTGCTGGCTACAAAGTTGACAATTTTAATCTGAAAAGGGGTATTACGTGTGTTTGCTTTCAGAACTTCTTATAGCGGAAAATGTTTGATAATGTTATGCCAACAGCTGCTGTTGATAATGTATGTAACACCCAAAAAAAAAGTTTAAACGGCATCGACAGCTATTCAAATAACCCGTACACTCTCTCTTCCCAGTTGGTGGGTTTCGTGACCGAGTCACAAATTCAATTTCCTTGGCACATTTGTACAAATACAGCCGACAATTGTGGCGCAAACACTTACCGTCTTTTGACGCTTTTTGCTGTGCTCAGGTGCTTCATTCATGTCTGGAAGTTTACACAATTACAATAAAAAAAACAACGTCCACCCGCTAAGCTAATGCAAACAATACTGATGTGGCCAGTGTAAAATGGCAAGGCGAATGGGGCCTTTTTTTCTTATACTAAAACGTAAAGATTCGCTGATCAATGAATGAAATGTTTGCCGTTGTTGAATTGCGTATGCGTGTTTTGTATGTATAATAACTGCCGATTGCAGGCCATATGTCGACTTATGCGTAGGAACTGTTTTTATTGCACTATTTAACGTGAAACTTAGAACTAGATTTATATGAATATCCTAAAGCTGCCAACAAATTTTGTGATTTAGCACGCACGCACACATATACATATATTAATCCACAAAGTCGCGAACAGCTGTTTACGCTACTCAATTATCGATAACAATGTTATCGCAAGTTGCAGTAAGTTGGCAGCAACACAAAGCAAAGCTCGCGCGGGCCGCTTTTAAAATTTTTAAAATTAAAATAATTGTTTATTGCAATTAGCATTGATAAATATTCGTACACAGTGCATGCTACACATATAAAAAAAATTACATTTATATTTTCTAATAGGGTGGCGGCTGATGTGGGTACTGCTGCTGCTGTCCCATCATATTCGGCTGGTTGGTCATCTGGCGCTGCAGCTGGGCAACGAGATTCGGCGTCTGCTGCTGATTCATGCTCTGCTGCTGCTGGACCATGCCACCACCGCCGCCGGCACCCGCACCGCCGCCCGCTTGTGGTCCGCCGCCCATGCCACCACCGGCCATGCCCTGCATTTGCATCATTTGCTGATGTCGGAGCTGTTGCTGCTGCTGCTGGAATTGTTGCTGTGCCGGCAGAACGCCCGGTTTGCCGCCACCGGTCGGCTGCTGGCGTGCATAGGGTGGCACCTGGCCAACGCCGACGCCCACGCCGCCTGGCCCGGGCCCCATCATGTTGGTCATAGTCACATTGGGCGCCTGATTCATATATTGGCCACGATTGCCGGCCATCATGCCGGCGGGCACTCCGCGCTGTTGCTGCTGCTGTTGTTGCTGCTGCTGTGCAACTACCGCCGCTGCCATGAAGTCGGGATTGTTGCGCTGCGCCTGCTGCATCTGAGGATTGAAATTGTTCATTAGACCGGCTTGTTGTTGCTGCTGCTGATTTGGCGCCATGCCCACGCCCACGCCCACGCCCACACCGCCGCCGCCGCCGCCTTGCTGCTGCATGCCTTGCTGCTGTTGCTGCTGCTGATACTGATTTTGGAAATTTTGAAACTGCACCTGCTGTTGCTGCTGGATCATGCCCTGCTGTGGCATGCCGCCCATGCCCATGTTCGGATTGTTGCCACCAGCGCCAACGCCAACGCCAACACCCACGCCGACCCCAACACCGCCATTGCCGCCAGCCCCGCCTCCCTGCATCATTGGATTGGCATTTGGATTGACCATGCCCACCATGCCCTGCGCCATCTGCTGCTGCTGCATCATCGGATTCTGCGGCATGCCCTGGCCCACCATGCCCATGCCGCCCATCTGATTGGGCGCCATGGCGCGCATGTTGCCGCGCATGAATTGCTGCTGCTGTTGTTGCTGCTGCTGCTGCTGCAGTTGCTGATTGGGATTCATTTGCTGCTGCTGCGCCACATTCGGCTGCTGCTGCTGCATGGCATTGAATGCGGCCGCTGCCTGCGGATTCTGCTGTGCGTTCATTTGCTGCTGCTGCCGCAATTGCTGTGCATTCAATTGCTGCTGCTGCTGCGGTCCCTGCTGCTGCTGCTGCGGCTGCTGCTGCTGCATGGGATTGAAGCCGCCAGGCGGCTGCTGCTGCTGCTGCTGGAACGAGCCGGGCTGCCGCTGGCGCAGCATCTGCGACAGCGCCTGCTTCGAATTGGTGTTCAGCGGCGGACGCTCAATGCGATTCACTGCAGCAAAAGAATAAACAGGTTGAGAGCTCGAGTCTGGCGAACAGAGATTCTGGTTGCACTTACTCTGCATGTTCTGCTGATGCTGATACTGGTTGTGGTATTGCTGCGGCTGCTGCTGCTGCTGCTGCTGGGGCGCATTGTGCCATTGTTGCTGCTGCTGCTGCTGCTGGCCGGGCATGCCCTGTGGGCCACCGGGGCCGCCGGGACCCTGCATAAAGTTCATCTGTGCGTTCGGCTGTCCGTTGCCGCCCACGTTGAGCTGCTGTTGCATTTGATTGGGCGCCATTTGTTGCATCTGCTGCTGCTGCTGCTGCTGTTGCTGCTGCTGCATCAACGCGTTCTGCTGCTGCATCATCGCATTGGGTCCAAACTGTTGCATGTTCATCTGTTGCCAAAAAAAGAGAGAAGGGTATCAGAACAGTCGGCACACACTAACTCCAAATTGCATTTGATGTACCTGCATGTTCATCGGCATCTGTCCCATCTGGTTGGGCTGCATTTGCTGCTGCATGTGCTGCTGCTGCTGCATCTGTTGTTGCTGCTGCTGCTGCTGTTGTTGCTGTTGCTGCTGTACATTGGGCGCTTGTTGCGGCTGCGGCGCCAGCTGCGGCTGCTGCTGCTGCGTATTGACCACCGGCGGCGTCTTTGGATTCTTCGGCTTACGCTTGCGCGTCGTGGTGCCCTTGCCGCGACCACGTCCGGTGCCAACCACGGCGCTGGGCGACTGATCCACCGACGAGGGCGTATCGGCCTTCATCATTTCATCCTTCTGCAATACGGATATGGAGTGAATTACTTATAAAAAAATCGATATTCTTCGCTTTAGACTTACGATGCAAATCTTCTCCGGCACCGGCTCGATGTCCTCCGGCGGCAGCGGCAGGGGCTCATAATAATAGCTGCTCGGCTTGACCAGACTGTGCGTATGGTATTTGAGATTACGATGCGCCTCCTCGTAGGTCAGCGGCTTGCGCTCCAGCTTGACGGCCCCGAACCAGACCCAGGACAACGGCGCCGGATTCTTGTGACCCTCGAGTATGTCCCAGACGCTGATGCGCTGCTTGTCCGAGATGCGCAGCTGCTTCTTGTCCATGTCGCAGATCTTGTTGCCCTTGGTGTCCATGCCCGCATGCTCGCAGGCAATGACCTGAAAGAGACGTTTGTTTAGACACCCAACGGGTTCGATCAATTCTAGCCGGGAATCGCACGCACCTCGGTGGGCTGCTTGTAGAGCGGCAGGAGTTGCCGTATGACGCGGATGGAGGCGTTGTTCTTCTCGCCAATTTCCTTCTTGAGTTTCTTCATCAGGTTGAGATATAGTTTCTTGTTCTCGTCCCGTTCCGATTGGCTGTCGGAGACGAGGGTCGAGTGCACCAGCGTGGCCAGCATGTCCACCACGGTGGTGAAGAGCTCCCGATTGCAGCTGAGGTCGACGACGCCCTGGCACACCAGCTGGGCGAGCAGTATGGCCCACTCCGTGGTCGGCGTGCTGTTCTTCTGTATGGCATCGAACATGCCGCCCACCAGCGAGAAGCGCAGCTGCAGTGCATCCAGGATCTCCTCGCGTGCCTGCGGCTCATCAATGCCGCCAATCGTGTCCAGCTGTCGGAATCGGAATCAACAGTTAGCATCCACAATTACACAAAGGGGGATCAACACAAGCACTCACCTCGGCAAAGGACTGTTGGCACTGGGAGAGCTGGGCGTAGAGCGAGACGAGCAGATTTTCCTTGTACTCGTCCTGGCCCTTCAGGCAGGTGAGTATGAGGCCGAGGAAGGGCTGATAGTTGAGGGGCATCTTCTTGTTGCGGGCCGCGATGCTGCCGCCGCCGCCGTAGCTGTTGCTGCTGTGGCAGCTGTTGCTCTTCTCGCGCTCATCGCCGCTGCCGGAGCTGTTGCAGTCGGACTTGGACACCTTGGAGAAGTAGTTCATGCTCTCGAGCACCTGGCCGGCGACGCGCAGAATGCGACCCTGGACCGCGGACGTTAGCTTCGCGATGAGCGGCGCCACCAGCCAGGTGGAGGGCTTCGGTTTGTGGGTGACCTTCAGTGCGCCCGGAAGGACGACCTCCTCCATGTGAAAGACATCGATGGCCGCACGGGCGACCGTGTCGAGCCAAACGTTCAGCTCCGTGTTGTTGCTCACCGACGTGTTGTTGCTGAGCGACTGGCGATACATGAGCTGCAGGTCCAGCCAGGAGATGCGCAGCGTCCACTGGTCGAGGTGCTCCAGTATGCGCACGATCATCGAGCGCTGATCCAGCTCCGAGATGATATTGAACTCGGCCTCCGGATAGCAGATCATGTGGAGCACACGCTGTGCCTGCTTGGCGGTGAGCATCTCGTCAATGATCATGTCGCACAGCTGCTCGGCATTCTTCAGGCAGCGCTCGAGGACGTGCTCCTGTGCGCAGATCTGCTTGAGCACCGCCTGGGCGAACTCCAGCAGCGAGATTTGCTCGCTGCCCGCCAAGCTGCCACTGCCGCCGACGCCGCCGCTGCCGCCGACGCCGCCGCCGACGCCGATAGTCGACTGTTGCAGCGACTCCTGTTCGCTGCCCAGGCTGCCCAGCTGGAGATCGCTGGTGCCCAGTATCTGGCTGAGATCCGCCGGCCGCTGTTCGTTGCTCTTCGGCGTGCTGCCCGGATGCACCGGCGTATTGAAGCCGCTGCGCTTGCCGCTGCCAAAGGCGCTGCCGCCGCCCGCGGCGCCCAGGCCGCCGACGGTCATCGGTGTCTTCAGCGCCGCATTGTCCACCACGATCAGTATGGCCTTGAGCACGGCCAGGACGGCTGCAATCGGTATCGTCTTGTGCGCGCCCACCAGCAGATGACGATCGCAGCTCAGCCGTATGCTAAAATCGCTGCCGACGGCGTGCAGCGGATTGGGCGATGTGCTCACCGAGTACATGCCCGGCTGCGGTATTTCCAGTGTCTTGAACAGCTTGAGGACCAAATGACAGGTGAGCCGGGCGCCCGCCTCGGCATCGCCGCTCAGCTCCACGCCGCTGGCGCCGCTCACCGAACGCGCCAACGTCGGCAGCGCGAATTTGCTAACGAAATCGGCGAGGGAGAAACAATGCCGGGCCACCAGGATGCAGACGAAGACGGCGAGCGCATTGTGCGTCTTGCTCTGGCCAATGTCCACCTGGGCGCCGAGATGCGGATAGCGCGGACTCTTGCTGCCGCTGCACAGGCTCTGCAGCGCCGCAATCCATTCCTCCGACAGCACGTTGCAGCTGGCGGTCAGCTCGGCGCAGGCGAGCGCCACATCGTTCAGGCGCTCGTTGTCCGTCTCACGGCAGACGGCGATGACCGCGTTGGACACGAAGCTGTACACGTTCGCCGGCGACTCGTGCAGCAGGCGCAGCCAGTGCGATTCCAGCTTGCCGCCGCGCCGCGGCGCCACAAACATTTCCTGCAGCAGCTGTGGATTGTAGCCCTGCGGTGCCATGCTGCAAGCAGACGTGCCGCAAGAAATTAGCAACGTTGCAATCGGGTGTCACCGACAGCGCCATGCTCGTTCACCCATTGAAAATGGATATAAGGGTATAAGGTTTTGTGCAAATGTATGTAAAACAGGCCGAGAAGGAGGCATCTCCGATCCCATAAACTATATATATTCTTGATCAGCATCATTAACCCTGTCCGTCTGTATAAACGCAGCGATCTCGAAAACCACAAAAGCAAGAGACGTCAACTTTTCGAGCATTTATTCTCCAATACCAAGCGCAGAGCAAGTTTTATTTCGATAAAAATATATTTAAAGACTTGGTTTTCTTGGCATATCTCAGAGACTATAAAAGCTAGAGTCACAAAATAGAGTTTAATATGTTCTCGTTAAGCAGACGCAGATCAGGGATATATTCGGATTTTGGGTATCTCACCCCACTCGCCTCAAATAGAAAAAACTACATTCAAATACAACAGACTGGCGCCTTGGTTCTTTTTAAGTCCTGAAAATTGCTTAAAGATCGTGCTCTTAGTTTAGAAATTATTCTAGAGTTTAATTTCGCTAGTGGGGACTGAGCGCAGCTGCTGTGTAAAGTGCGGCGTGACTTTGAAAATTGTGCACTGTTCGAGCAGTGCTTAAATCATCTAGTGCCAGGAAGTATTTGCAGCCTATGACAGATAATTGCAAGAATTTAACTTCTGCTTGGTTATTCACGATCTTCTCTATAGATGGTACCGTAAAATGTCCACACTTTACACCACTAGGTACAAAATTCGATATTTTTCAAAATAGAAACAAGTGAGGAGGCTCTAGTCGGGAGCGCTCGACTAGGGGATACCCTGAACACTGTCAAAACAGTTTAAAACAGTCGAAAACGTTCTTAGTTAATATTGTTATTTTGGAAAAAATTGATTTTTATATTTTGTAGGGGTATATATAGTATATATATATATATTGGGAGGTCAAAGGCAATTACATACATATATGGCAACTATTAACCTGTTATCGATTTTGATTCGAGGTGTATCGACATGTTATCAATTTGCCAGCCTACCAGTGGGCGTGGCACAAAATCTTAATATTTTGTCTGAAGCAGATAACAACATATATATACATATATCCAATGTTTCCAGTGTCTGTTACCTATATTTGCACAGAAGCATTATACCCTTTTAACCATTTTCAATGGGCCTCCAGATATATAGATTTTCAAAAGAATTTGTTGTGCGATTTTTAGATGAGGTTATCAATAATGTCTCGGAAAAATTTTAGTTTTAAAATTAAGGCACAAAGATAGATTAATTCGAACCGCCACGCCCCCAGTGGGCGTAACCAAAATTTTGTTAAGCGATCTTTAGAAGCGGTCGCTTTAGCTCTTAAATTGTGGGAGATATGGTTTTTGATGCCCCCAAGATTGCTAGATTTAATCGATTTGCCGAGCTGCCAAGCTGACGTAGATATATAGATTAAATTGATTTGCCAAGATCCCAATGGGCGTAACCAAAAATCTTAAGACCTTATCAGACGCGGGTATACACGAGTATATATTCCCAGTTTCAGGCCTCTAGCTTCAATAGCGGCGAAAGAAACGTCGTTCATACATTGCAAAAATCCAATATAGGGTATATGGTATCGTGAACGAGCATAAATATATATATAAATATATATGGGGATCCCGGCTGCCGTGTTAACCGCCACTCACCTGAGCTGTTCGGGCGTATTGAAGATATCCTTGAAGCGCTTGATGCAGTTCAACTGCTGATAGTACTCGGCCGCCTGCTCCTTGCCCTGCAACAGGATGCAGGACTCGTGCAGGTCGCTGAGGTAGGCGAGAATGCAGCGCTCCGCGGAGCTGCACTCGCTGGGATTGCTCACGTGGCGAATGGTGCGACAGAGGCCCTCGAAGACGGAGACCGTCTGTTCCGGCGAGAGGAGCAGGCAGCTGTGATAGCGCCGCAATATGCTCACTATGTAGAGGGCCAGGGAGGTGGTGTAGCCGCGCACCATGTTCGATTTCTTCTGCTGCAGCTGGTGCTCCACCTCGGGCAGCTCCTTCAGCAAATGATCGCACAGCTCGAGCAGGCTGTAAATGTTGAGCGCCAGCTCCATGAGATCGAACAGAAAGGCCACGTGCTCCTGCACGGGCAAATAGTTGTTGCTGCCGAGAGCAAAGCCATTTAGCTGCTCCAGAACGTTGGCCGCACACTGGGCGGTGACCACGTGCTGATCGAAGTAGGCCATGTGCTGGCACTTGGCGGTGGTCGCCTCAAAGTTGAACTCGTTGCGCGAATGCTTCTTCACTTTGCCGCCCTCGGCCACATCGATGCTGAACTTTTTGGTGAAGAGTTTGCCGATCTCCTTGGACATCTTCTTGACCGCATGCTTCTTCTCGTCGCGCTCCTTGCCGACGCCGAAGAGCAGTATGTAGCGCTGATTGCTCTCGCTGCTGTAGCTGGACATGCTGGGATCGTCCTGCGGTATGGGAAAGTGTTTTGTGTACACATAATGGCGTGATATGGTGACGCCAGTGCTGGGATTGTCGATGACACCATCGCCGTCCAGGCCCGGACCACCGATCTTGGGACTGTCGGGCGCCTCGTGCTGTTGCCCCTTCTCCTTAATGTTCTGCACCAGCTTATCGAGATCATCGTCGACGTTCGAGTCATCGAACTCGTTGTGCTTGAAATCGATGCCAATGCCCGAACCGAAGCCGTCGTCGTCGAATCCGTGCGTTGTGGCGCTGGTTGTTGGCGGCGGTGGCGCTGGCGCCGGCGGTGAACTCTTCACTGTCGTCTTGTGGACGAGCATCGATTCCAGCAGGAGATCGCCGCGCGATATCAGCGTGTGCATGTACGCGTTGTGCGAGAAGACATCGTGACGGATGAGTGCGCTGAAGAGCTGCACCAGATTGGTGAACTCGGTGCGCTCCTTGCCGTTGCCGTTGTGCTCGTCGAGAACGGGTGCGTCGTGGTCGAGGAAGTGCATTAGCACGTGCTGAAAGACGGGCAGGCCGTCGATGATGCCCGCACCGGAGGCTAGCGAATCCTTGTCATCCTTATCGCCGCACAGATCCGCCGGCGTGCTGGTCACATCAATCTGTCGCTTGTCCAGCAATATGGCCACCACAATGGCCCGATGCTCGCCCCAACGCTGACTGGACACGGCCCACTCGCACAGGATGCGCACCGTGTCCGCATCCTGCTTCGGTTCGTACGCACTGCGCTGCTGCTGCTGCTGCGGATCCTCCTCGGGACGGCGCAGCGCCACCGGCTGCGGTGGAAATATGTGCGCGTAGAGCGTATCGATGGAGTTGCATTGATCCATACGCTCGAAACAGTGCGTGTCCAGGTGATCCAAGGTGGCCAGCACATTGGTATAGTGATTCTTGCCCGCGTTCAGCCACTTGGAGGCGAACCAGCGCTGCTCGGCGTGCTGTGTGCGCAGCACGATGTCCGCCTCGGCGGCGCGCAGCTGCCGGCGCAGCTCCTGATTGGTGCGTGGACAGCGCGAGGGCATCGGCAGCACCGATGGCGCCAGCGGCAGATGATCGAGCGGGCTGCCCACCAGCGAGGAGGGCGCACGATGGGCCGCAATGCCGCTCCACACGAGCGCCGTGGGACACTCGATGGTAATCACCTGGAGTATGGTGCTCAAATAGAGCACAATATCCCGGTGGTGCGGACAGTTCATATAGTCGTGCAGTGCCTGCTCGTAGGGATCTGCAGTTGGCTGCGACGACTGCTGCTGCTGCTGCTGCTCGTCGGGCACATCCAGTTCCATGGCCTGCGACTTGATGAGCGCCTGTTGCTGCTGCTGTTGTTGTTGCTGCTGCTGCTGCTGCTCGACGGCGGAATTGAGCAGCTGGGCCAACTTTTTGGCCACCAGATTGGCCATTTTGCGGCACAGTCGCTCCGACTGCACGAAATCGTGCATGTACTGCAGCGCAAAGCTGAGCACCAGTTTCTTGAGCGGCTCATCGAAGGTGGCCTGCGTGCGCATCTTGTCCAGCAGATCCAGTATCCAGTTGAGGAACTCCTGGCGATCCAGCAGCGACTCCTCATACATATACTTGCTCAACTGATGACAGTACTTCCAGTATTTCAGCGCATTGCGACTATCCTCGAACTGGCTGCCAATGCCCGAGATGCTCGAGCCGGGCGGCACGGCGCTCGCGCTAGCTCCAGCTGCCCCGACAGCCGCAGAGGCGCCCAGCGTGGCCAGCGCTGTGCCCGGCGGTGCAGCCGGGCCGGCCACAGTGCCGCCAACGGCAACGCTGCCCACTGCACCCGGCTGCCCGTTGGCCGGACTGTGTATGGGCGGCAGTGGACTGGACATGCTCGGCACCGGTATTACATTGGGCGTGGCGCTGCCTACGCTGCTGTTATTGCTGTTGCTGCCGCCGTTGTTGTTGTTGCTGCTGCTGTTGTTATTGTTGGTGTTGTTCGTGTTGTTGCTGCTGCTGCTGGTGGTGATGCTGCTGCCGCTGTTGGCGGTCCCATTGGTGTTGCTGCTGCTGCCGGTGCTGTTGGCCGTGGTGGATGAGCTGCTGCCGCTGCCATTAACTGGCAACCCATTCTTATCGTGAGCTGGAAATGCTTGATGAGCAATCGATTGTTGGATTGTTAAAGTTCAGTACTTACACTGCTGATAGTATTCCTGGAGCTTGGGCAGCAGCTCCTTCATGAACTTGATCATGTTGCCCGTCCATTCGGCTGCGGGATCATAGATGCTGCGCTTCTTGTTCTTCGACTCGGTAAAGCTAAGCGTGTACGCTGCGCTCAGTTTGATGAACCATGTGGCACGTTGCATGTTCACCTGGTTCTCGCACAGCGTTATAAATATTTCCTCCTTCTTGTTAAATGAGGGCGCACGTTTGGCCAAACTGAGCAGCGGCTTGTTGCCGGCCAAGTCCTTGAACCAGGCGTCCACGGTGCATTTGCGACGCGGCGACACAGGCCAAAAGTTGTCCTTGCAATTGATTTGCTGCTTCTTGCGCACCGTATCCTGCAGCGTCATCAGCTCCTCCTTTTTGGCCAGCACGCCGCTAAAGAACGCGCTCACCTTGCTGGCGTTCACATTCGAGTTGTGCGCCGTGCCAAATTCATCAGACAGCGGTGGCGTCGTTGTGAAGCCATGTTTCACATTGGTGGGCGTCAATTCGTCCTCGCGCTGTTTGGCGTCCTGTGGATATATATCTGGCGGCCCGAGACGTGTGCGCTTAAGCGGTCGCTTCTCCTGCAGCAACGACAGCATCGTTGCGACCTTTAAAATTTGCTCCTACACAAGTATTTTGCAAATTTCTTTGCTAAATTTTCACTTTGGTCACACACAACAAATAACACGAAAACAAAAAATATCTCACGTTATCGAATATTCGATTGATAATGGTTACATTGTCTTTTTACAGCACTAAAATAAATACCAATAGAGAGGAGCGTATTTCATTTTAATCGATACAAGTTATTCAACGAAAGATTTTTTAAAATATTAATCGTGTTCTATATATATATAGAAATTTTATTCAATTTAGAAAAATAGCACTTGTGGTGGTTTTACAGAAAATAAAGTGATTGCCTTATTTGCTATAAGCTTGTAAGATGTATTAAGGATATTTAATATTAAGTTAAAAATATTTGTTTGCCCATTGTTTGAAAAGCTTATTTTTCAACCACAGTGAGGCAAATGGTGTTGGTAATGTACTCAAGCACAGTGGGGAGAATGAACTCTATACTGAACCATTATTAAAAGTACACTAGCTCTAATTTTTCAACGAACACAAATTACGAAACAGATATTTGATTTAAAGCGATTAAAAAATGTGTTAAATTTAT
The DNA here is from genome assembly GCA_035043565.1 of Drosophila robusta. Taxonomy (NCBI): domain Eukaryota; kingdom Metazoa; phylum Arthropoda; class Insecta; order Diptera; family Drosophilidae; genus Drosophila; species Drosophila robusta. Next base: position 4,267,320 of record JAWNMW010000572.1, read on the forward strand.
TTGAGAAATAAGCCTCATTATTGAATAAGAATAAAATACTAGCACTTAAAGTGTAATATAACAACAGAAGCAAAAATATATTAAATACATTTATAAAAATCTGAGTATATAATTTGGTATACGAACAACATATTGGTGTTGCCATATGCGGATGCATAATGATGTGTATATGTTTTTTAACTGCTCAAAATTCCACTGATTATCGGTCGAATTCCGGTTCGTCGTTATAATAATGTTCAGTGGAATGCATGCCTTGGCTGCACTCAAAGTGCAGGATTAGAAATTTCGAGGCAAAATCTTCTGGTAACTAAAATATGTAATAAACGAAATAGAAATGAGTGTGTTACATACGGGACCAGCTACTCACTCTTTCCATAATATCGTGCCTTATATCAGTGGCAGCCGCGTAGAGCACCAACGGCTGTTGTGTACGTCGCTTGGCCAATATGCCCAGGAGGTCTACGATAAACGCATCCGTTATGCCCAGGCAATAGCATATGTTTAGATAGTGCAGCTGATCATTGTTGCGTATAAGATTTATCAGCTCCGATTCGCCAATATCGCGGGCACATTGCAGAGAGAGGCACTCCAGTTGCGTTAGATTCGCCAGGTGATGCAGGCAACGATCGTTGCGTGGCTTGCACACCAGCCATTTGAGGGTCTTGATGGCGCTGATGCGATGCGCCTGCTCCTCGTCGATCCATTGCTTGCGATGCAGTACAAGATACTCCAAATATAAAGTGCACTTCTTACCCAACATCTTGAACAGTTGGGCTTTCTGATTGTCTGGGCAGTAGAGTTGTAAATATTTTAGATTAGCAAACATCGATAAGGCCGAAAGGTCCGCATCACTGTCCTGAAAGCACAGTTTATCCAGCTGACAACAATTGACAGCCAATTGCTTAAGTGTGTTCGTTGTTAGAAACTTCTTCGCATTGCGCAGTTGCAATGTGCGCAAGTTTCTCAGGGATTTGGTAATTGCACTGAAGTCAGAGGCCGTCACCTCGTCGTACATTTGGAGCTCCGTCAAGTTGATAAAGTGACGCAACTCTTGCACTGCCGTAAATAGATGAGACATGCATAAATAAGACAAAGAAACATCTTTTACTTGTTACTCACATTCTCGCCGCTCGAAACATTCCAAGCCTAGATATTGTATATTGGGCAAGCGCACCTTCATCGATTTGATAAGATCCACACTTGTGCTCTTATAATTACGCACGTACACCTTTCGCAGCGTGGTCAGTTGCAGCAGAAAAGGCTGTGCCCTGGCCACCGTCACATTTCGCAAGGTGATGCTCTCCAAGCGCACACAAAACCTGGCAACCAAGGGCAGTACCTGCAGAGGATGATCGTCGTCGCGGTGGCAAGTTAATCTTTTCACATTGGCACCGCACATCCACAGAAACGCACGCCAGTTCTCCCAATTACGCAACTTGATCTCGCTATCAACGATTTCCTCAAATCGCTGGCGGTGCAGGTAGGCGAATGCATCACGGAATCTGCGACAGCATAGCGCCAAATTGACCTGATCCTCTAGGTTGTGCAGCAACTTGAATATCAACAGCAGGCAGTGGAAATTGAGGTCCGAGAAATCGGTTGTGCGCGCCATGCTGGTATATGTAGCGCTTCAATTGTGCAAAACAAAAACATAATTTGCAACAAAAGGTAATTAAATATTAGCAAAACAATCTATCGAAGTATCGCTCATATCGATAGCATGTTTAAAGAGTGGCTGCATTTGGCTAATGCCCAAATACTATATTGGTTATCAAAGAATGAGCTCATGCCATTCGATTAGAAACGTATTCGATAAATCGTTAGCATATCAACCCTACGCACAATAAGAAAGAACGACGATAACGAAACACGAAAGAGAGGTAGCAATTTAATAAATTACAAAGGAAAAAAGGCAATACAATACACTAAGTTGTGTGTCTGGTTTAGGCAAGTGTACTTCGTGTTATTCGTGCAAGGACATACTCCACGACACACATACAGGCACACACACACACACACGCGAGCAGCAGCAGCACACAAACACACAGTTTAGATGATGAGCAGCAGAACGGACACGGATGGCTCCTCCATACGTTTCAGCGATCACACACTGGACAAGGCCACCAAGGCCAAGGTGACGTTGGAGAACTATTACAGCAATTTGGTGACACAATACGGTGAACGCAAACAGCGCCTGGCCAAATTGGAGGCGCAGCTGAAGGACGAAAGCCTAACGGAGACACAACGCCAGGAGAAACGCTTACAGCATGCGCAAAAGGAAACGGAATATTTGCGCCTCAAGCGATTGCGTCTGGGCGTCGAGGACTTTGAAGCATTGAAAGTCATCGGTCGCGGTGCCTTTGGCGAGGTTCGTTTAGTGCAAAAAAAGGATACGGGACATGTGTATGCCATGAAAGTGCTGCGCAAGGCGGACATGCTCGAAAAGGAGCAGGTGGCACACGTTCGCGCCGAGCGCGATGTGCTCGTCGAGGCGGATCACCAATGGGTGGTCAAGATGTACTACAGTTTTCAGGTGAGTGCAAATCCCACGCAACTCGTAAGTGCAATTGTTGAAAATCAATAAACCAATACAAGCGCACAACGCGCTTGCCAAATCATATGGTCTGCGCTTCTGTTGTTGTTGTTTTGATTTGTTCTTGGTGAAAGTTTTTCACATTCACACACACAAACACGCACACACACAACCCAACAGAACTTTGTAGCATGCAAAACGTACCGAAAATAACCCTATTTCTCAGTTTGACATTTAATTTAACTTTCTTAACATGTGGTTTTTATGTTTTGGTCGCATCCTTAATCTCATGTTCTTTGGGGGCAGTTTACATTATGAAAATTATTATGCTGAAGCCTGCAAAAGATAGGAAGTTTTTGATTTATTGTTTTTTCTTTTGTGCTGGGTAAAGTTTATTAGTCTGCATTTCCGGATATCTTTAAATTATTCGGAACAATTTTTTTTAAATAATTTAATAAAATGATTGTCAAATTAAAAAAAATTAATAATATATTATCAAATTAAAAAAAATTGGTCACGGTTCAAACCTGCTATTCTATATAAATAAACTCCGATTTCTGTTCGAAATTTATTTCGTCATATTATTTTATAAAGGAAAATATTGTATTAATTATTTATGGGAAATATTTAGTTTTCTACATTTAGTTTGTTGCTTATTTTTAATTTATTAATGTTAATTATGTATGCAGCCTCTTTTGAGTTATTCTCTTTAAATTAAACCTAATCAATTTTTAAGAAAGAAAATGTTTCGGTTTGAAGTTGGGTTCGCCGAATTTTTGGGCAGCTGAACTATGTAAACTGAATAAAATTAAGTGTATTTATTTTATAACATTACTTACCAAGAAAATAAACAAAATGTACCCTTCCAAAATCTGATATGTATTTTTCATAACTGCTAAAACTTATAACTTTAATGTAAGTTAACTAACTTCCTTGTTTATCGCACCACAGGACCAGGTCAATTTATATTTGATAATGGAATTTTTGCCTGGCGGTGATATGATGACGCTCCTAATGAAGAAGGACACGTTATCCGAGGAGTGCACACAATTCTATATAAGCGAAACAGCTTTAGCGATTGATTCAATCCACAAGCTAGGTTTCATACACAGGGACATAAAGCCGGATAACTTGCTGCTGGATGCGCGAGGGCATCTAAAGGTGAGGAGCTGAAACCCCGTCTAAAACATAAAAGATAGTGATTATAAAATGTATGAATTGTACAGCTCTCCGATTTCGGACTGTGCACAGGCTTGAAGAAGTCGCATCGCACGGACTTTTATCGTGATTTGTCGCAGGCGAAACCATCCGATTTTATTGGTACCTGTGCCAGGTGAGTGGCAATCAACTAGCTACAAAACAAAAACAACTTACTGGAAATAACTGTAATCGTTGATTGTTTGTGCAGTCCGATGGACTCAAAGCGACGCGCAGAATCGTGGAAACGAAATCGACGCGCTCTTGCCTACAGCACGGTGGGCACGCCAGATTATATAGCACCCGAAGTATTCCTGCAAACCGGCTATGGACCTGCGTGCGATTGGTGGTCACTTGGCGTTATTATGTACGAAATGTTAATGGGATATCCGCCATTCTGTTCGGACAATCCACAGGACACGTATCGCAAGGTGATGAACTGGCGCGAAACATTAATATTTCCGCCCGAAATACCCATATCGGAGGAGGCCAAAGAGACAATTATTAACTTTTGTTGCGAGGCCGATCGACGTTTGGGCTCACAGCGTGGCCTGGAGGATCTGAAGTCGGTGCCGTTCTTTCGCGGCGTCGATTGGGAACATATTCGCGAGAGGCCAGCGGCAATACCCGTGGAAGTTCGCTCCATTGACGATACGTCCAATTTCGATGAGTTTCCGGATGTCTCGCTGGAGATACGTAAGCGCAATTCATTAACGATTGAATTCGAATTTGTTAATCTCTTTATCATTTTATTCCTTACTTTGGACAGCATCGGCACCTGTGCCGCAGGGCGGCGAAATTGCCAAGGATTGGGTCTTTATCAATTATACATACAAGCGCTTTGAGGTGCGAAATTTGGAGTGAAGCTGCGCAGCTTGCCGGTTGCCACACTTTGCCACCATCATCATCGTCATCAACACCACCACCACCACTCACAACACCACCACCAGCAGCAGCAAAAACCACAATTGCAATCGTAGTCTCTCTAACACCATCATCCAGAGCATTCTCAAACGCTATAAAACTTAATTTTCCTTTTGAATGTCTTACCTACATGTGTATTTAAATACTATAGCTAACATTTGTGATTCCAAAAGAAACAAAAAAACAAAAGAAAAAAATGAAAACAAAAACAAAACTGAACAAACAACAAGAAAAGTGGAAAATATGTATGTATTGTATTTGTAAATGTTTTGCGCCTAAAATTAAGTTATACGCTTTAACTAACTAATTCTCCACTCTGTTTGGCTTTGTTTAACTCCCTCTGTCCCACTCTTATTTTGAAATCGTTGTGTTTAGAAGTATAGCACTTGAATAACCAATTTGGCAATTGTTTATAATTATATATGTATATTTGTTTTCCTTCATTGGGCAGCAGCGAAATTTGTTGATAAATTTCATATATGTATGTACGTATATCCAAAATATTATTATTTAGACAATTGTGAAATGTTTTATATATTTAGGCACGTTATTTAATATACTTACATATGTATGTTTTGTATTTATTAATTATGAAACACCCACACACGTATTGTATGTACCAACCACATAATTAGTTACTTAACTAACCGCAGCCACAACAGCAGCAATATTTAAATATCGGTTTCGTTCAGTGTACACAACCCCCACCCACCCACACACACACACACAGAGTTCCCTTCCCTCCCCGTACTATCCAGAATATTCTTGTAGTTATTTCTTACAGTTTTTGGGAGTTTCGTGTGTTTTCGAACAAAAGTTATCGCTGCTAAAACGCAAGCAAATTAAATCGAATTATATACTACAGCTAAAAAAGAAAAAAACAAAATAAAAAATACAAAAAGGAAAGAATCTACCCGAGCAAAACTTAAAGTAATTAAAGCATACCTATAAATAAATGAAACGAGTAAACAAGTTTTAAGAAATTATTTTTGGTAATAGACTATAATAATAAGCATATTGATAATATGTAATGCAAAATGCAATAATAAATGAAACATGTGCATAATATTGACTAACAACAATTTATTGTATAATTTATTTTATATATTATATTGCCTTATTAAAATAGGGCCTGCTCCGATAGAGTGCAAGCAGCGTGCAGGTAGGCTATCTAAAACATCTTAATGTCAATGTAATGCTTGAGATTTTAATAATGAGCCAATCCAGTTGGTTGTTCTATAGTACATTTCACTCAAACGCTGCCGTTATATGACTTACTGAACTGCTCGAACATCTAATTATACATATGATGCGTGCTGATAACAACCGGGAGTCGATTGCGAGAGATAACGAAAAGGAAAGAGATGCCAGCGTACATCTGAAGAGAGAAGGTGCGCCTACAGAGATGCCAGTAAGCTTCTTACCCTGTCAAAATGCGAATTTTCCGAACACAATAACGTAAAAAAAAAACAACAAATAAATGCGACAACAAAACATGATAGCTAAAATGTGAATGTCAAATAAAATGTTAAAGTAATTTAAGTGTTATCAGATCAGGATTAATTGAAACAAAACACATTTAACAGAAAATATGAACTCAACACAACTTTGCCTGCATTCCAAAAAGTATGCTACGCTAAACTTAAGGGCACTTCATCACAAACAATTCCAAATCCTGTTGAAATCGCAAAATATTGCCTTGAGAATTTTAAACATACAAATACTTACCTTGACGTGATTGCATACAAATATAAAAGCCACGATTTAGACTTAAATAACTGAAAAAAAAGAAGCAAAACATAAAAAGCATCAACAAAGAATACGACAAATGGTAAACATTGTACATTTAAATGTATGTATATATTTTTCTCATCTTTTCTCTTCTTTCATCGCATTTGAGACTTCAGCACTTTCTTACTGCTTGTTGTGTAGGGTGTATTGTTTTCGTTATGTTTTGCAATTGTAATTTGAAAACGTTACAGACATCTGAAAACAAAGATTTCAAATTCGCCACGAATCGGCATCGAATCAACAACGTTCTGTAACTGATCTTATATCTCTGATAAGAATTTGTCTTTAATTCCAATTGGTAATGCTCGCGTGTGTGTGTATGTGTGTCTGTTTGTGTGTTTGTCCGCTGTATCTGTGTGAACTGGAATATATAGCTAGTTTAAAGATATTTATATATACTACATACATAAGTATATATGAATGTGTTTGCATATGGACTACAGACTACTAGAAATTGTTACAGCTGCTTACGGAGGGCGGCAAAAACTTTACAATGGAAAATTGGGAGAAAGTACCGCAACGACACAGAAATTTACACACAACTATGTAATTTGTTTATAATTAATAATGTTCTTGCGATTAATTGTTTGTGTGTTTTGTTTGGTTTTTGTTTCTTCACATCGTTTCGTTTCGTTTTTATTATGTTTTCTTTTTGAAATCTTTATTGGATGCTTGTAACGACGGGCAGTAGATCCATAAAATTATAATCGTAAAATGTTAAAAGTTTAACTATGTGCTTAGTGTCTAGTGAAAAATGTATACATAGACGAATATGTATTGTATTTCTGCTTATCTCTCGCTTTTGGTTGTAATGTTTTTTGTTTTTGTTTTTTTTGTTTTTAATATTTTTTTTTCACTTTTACTTTTGTTTTATGCAAAAAGTTGTCAAGCAGAAAAAAATGAGGGGCTTTTCCTTCGGGTTTGGGGGATCTTGTTAGTTATGCTATGCGCTTTGCAACTATTTATAAATTTAATTTAAATTGAATTACAAGTTAAGTTTTTTTTCGGATTTTGTTGCATTCTCTCAAATCGTAGCTAAACTTTTCCATTTACGCTATTGCCAATACGACCCATTGGACGCTTGCTTTGATTTACGCTTGCTACAAATTTTCGGATTATTTTTTTGTTTTTTTTTCTACTGTCGATAGTAAAATGTATATATAAATATATATACATATATATTTATATAGTTATATGTACGTTTAAGAATTACATTATTATAGGACATAAGTCTAAGGAAGGCTTGCTAAGGAACGGGAGAGGGGTATTTGTGTACTGGTCGGAACAGGAATTTGAATTATCTGATTGGGATCGGGAGGGCCTTGCATAATCATATATTAATTAGTAGTAAAATTTGTATGTACAATTCGTTACGTTGCTTAGGACTGATCATCGATCAATAACATGACCTGTTGCGTTGTCGTCTGTGGATTCCTTGCGCACTCCACTTGATGAGCATTCCAATCCTTACGCTGGCAAAACTCCGAACAATACGGCGTCTTTCGACACAGCGAGCACTCAGCCAACGCCTCCCGATTGCAGTTGGCGCACTGTAGAAGAATAAAAGAGGGAACAAATTAAATATAACTGCATATCAAAGGTTAATTCGATAGCGTTACCTTCTTAGCCGATATGATCTCGTTGCCATGTAATGAGCCCGATATATTGGGATCATCAATGTCAGCATGGACTTGGACACGCATCGCTGTGACCGCCGCATCGCGCTCCTTTTGCAGAATTTCGATGCGTCGCTCGTAGTTTTGCTTCATGTCGTTGAGCAGGCGTTTGAAATCGTTGGTTGCCTTGACCATGGTGCAGTAGACGTGCTCGATGTTCTTCATCGATTGACTGCCATCCAGCACGGCAATTGAGCCCGTATCGTTGATGTTCACCACATACGTTTCGCGCTCGTACGGATTGCCCATTTGCGTTTGGTCAACCAGTTCGGTGGAGGTGTCTAAACTGTCATTGAGCGCCGCCCATGGTTCATCCTTGGACGTAATGTTGTCTTCGGCTAAAAACATATTGTTATCATCGACAACACTTGTGGCGGTTGCTTGCGTTGGGTCCACGTTGTTGTTGTTGATACTACTGCCACTCGTGTTGTTGTTGTTGTTATTAGTGTTGCTATTATTGTTATTATTGTTGCTATGTGTATTGCGTTTGCGTTTGGGCCCAGGTTCCACATCGAGATCGGTTTGATTCCGCTTTCGTCGTTTATACGGCGTGAATAGACGCACAGGACCAGAAGCTAAAAGAGAACATTCAAATTATTATTCATATATTGCGCATAGTTTCGAAAGGAATTGGGTTATATGTATATAAAAGACGAGTGGCAAGAATGGGACTTTAAGCTTGCTTTTAATTTGCTTTTTATTATAGAGTTTTTATATTTTTGCTAAAGCACTATATTTTAATTAGTGTTTAAAAACAAATTTAATAAACAATGTTTTACTTTTAAATGAAAAAAATGATATAGTTCAATTGAATGGAGTTTTTCAAAATACTATAAACAAAAGCTGTGAAAAATCAAAAAAAAAAATCCTATAAAGCTAAAACTTCAGACTACTGTGTTTTAATTACCTTTGGCAACGTTTGAAATGTTTCTCAAAAATAAAATATTTTGTTGTTTGAAAGTGTGCATCTCTCACCTGACTCACCTGCTTCGTCGTCACAGCAGACGGTGCAACTGCAGTTAGTTGCGTGCGGCGTTAGCGTGCCCTCATCGATGAGCGACTGGAGCGATTTGCCACTGTATTTGATGGAGCGTTTCCAATCCTTGCTGGAGCCGCGTCCGCACACATGCTCGAATTCACTGGGCGTATGCCATTTGTCTTTATATTTGACACAACGCCCTCGGCCGCCGGAGCCCAGTTTGCTGCGATACAGTTCGGCGGAGGTGGTTTTACAGCGTATCTGGAAGACCTCCATGTGCTGTGTGCTTGAGGTCGTTTCCGCCCAGCCCGTGGAGCCAGTTGTGTTGCCCGCACCGCCACCGCCGCCGCCAGCAGCATGCTCGAGCGTACCAATGCTGTCGTGGCTATTATTGCTACCAGAGCCATCGTGATTCAGTCCAATGGTGTTTGTGGCGGTGGTGTTTGTGTTCCCAGCATTGCTATTGACGCTCGTCTGTGTCTGCTGCTGTTGCTGCTGCTGCTGTATGACAATCGTTTTGAGGTCACCGCCCATGCTGACCGTGCTGCTGGACAGGTAGCCATTGTTATCGACGCACAGCATCGGCTTAAAGTGCGGCAGCTGATCGGGCGTAATCACATTAAAGGCCGTACCAGTTATCATTGAGCCAATTGGCAAAGATACGGGCACTGATACAACTCCGCCGCCGCCGCCACCTGCTCCGCCGCCGCCGCCACCGCCGCCGCCGCTGCCGCTGTTGTCGTTTGATGAGGATGGTACCATGCGAACTTTCGTATCCAACTGCATTACCATAGCGCACATTACAGAGTCACAGCGTTGTGTTGTTTGCCGTCGTCACATGAATATTAAATGTGTGACAATTATTGTTTCGGTTTTATTTGTTATTTAAGTTTTTGTTGTATTTTTTCGTTCATTTTTTACATGGAAGAAATCAAAGAAAATTTCGTATGTGTAAGTAAACAACACAGCATGGAAAAATGAAAATCGGTATACACAACAATTTGCGCCACACACAAAATTCTGACGTTGTTGGAGTTGGTTCTGGTGGTTGTGGGGATGGGGATGGTGTTGGTGTTGGTGGTGTGGCGGGCTCTTGTTCTGGCTCTGGCTCTGGCCCTGGCTCTGAGACTCTAACTGGCAATGTGTGGGCTGTGTGTATAGGGCGCAAGCACCGCGCGCATTTTTGTTGCGCCGCCTCCGCCTCCCCCCGGGCGCACAGCCCCAACTGTACACCACCCCCCATGCACACATACACACACATATATACACACACACTTGTTCTATAGAGAGCCGCACACACACATACACACTTGCTCGCACACACATACACAGATGCACACAAGCAGGCAGCGCGTTCCACAACTGCGCGTTGGCTGCGCGGGCATCCAACGAAACGAACGAACCAACGAAGGAACGAAGGAAGCAACGAACCGAACGAACCAACGAACCACCCTTGCCGCCAACGCCAGCCAGAGTCCGTTTTGCTTGTGTGTGTGTGTTGATTTACCTGATGATGATGATGATGATGATGGTGATTCTCTAATGTGACCTCTTCTTTCACAACATCGCGCACGTCGTCGGTTAATGCGGCCAAATCTTTCACTTCACGTATTCTGCTCAGATGCAGCTCAGTTGTGGAATCCTGTTCCATTCTGCACCACAACAACACGATTTAACAAATGCGCTCTTCTTCTTCGGCTTCTGTTGGTCTCCTTTTGCTGTTTGTTGGATATGAATGTGAAGTTGTTCATCGAATTGTTGCAATTGCAATTGGGCTGCGACTACGCGACGTCTGTTGTCGTTCCTGTCGTTGTTGTTTGTTGTTGTTGCTGTTGTCGTGTTTGTTGTTGCGTTTGCAAATAATTTGCGCGCACACCATTCACATTGAATTTGTGTTGTGCACGTTGCCTTTGGCTATTTACAGTTATTTTATATGTTGCAATTTACATTTTTACATTTCTTAAAAGTTGATATCCGCAGCGATATATGAAACACATCGATGTATCGATATAATCGATATCAAATACTTTCCATATTCGATATATAGTCGATAAGGCTCAACCAAATCGACTAAATATATAAAATTATAATGATAAACTTTCTTGTTATTATATCAAATCAAGTAGTCTTTAACGACATCCTACCGGTCAGGTATCAATGACACATTTTAATATTTGATTTTAAATCGATTAAGAGAACATGCGCATTGCAGCATTTATCAATCGAATAGTTTTACATGCTTGACTAAAAATACTTGGCAAATGGACATCGACATTCTATGTCAGTTCCAGTACCCACAGTATCCAGTACCCAGTTCCACTTTCACAATATTCATAGCCTGATCGAAGTTTTCGATCCATTTGATAAATTAATATTATTATGTATATGTAAATAATAATTTAAAAGAAATATTTTATTTGTCGCTCGAAAGCTTTTGTATCTTGAATATGTAATATAAAAAAAGAAACTGTGACTGGAACGGAAAAATATCACGAACCAGATGAACAATCTTAGTTCGCTGATTTAGTTCAGTGTACCGGCCAATCGAACTTGCTCCGTGCAATTCGATAACACTTTGACAATAACAACAAAAATATGGTAAGTGTAATGTTATTATCTTAATAATCATTTATAAATACAGTTGATATCCTGTTTATTTTTAGGCGGATGTGGACGTTTTTATAAGCAACTACACACTCGTGGATCCAGAAATTTATCAGCTATGGATCGAAGGCTTTTCTTGTATGTCCTTTGTTCACAGTCTTTTGCATTAACTTATTTTTGGCAACTTTTTTCCAAAGCCAGCGAAGCTGTCTGCTACTTAAAGCAGAAGGGGTTTGGACACTCCATGGGGGCCCCACTTGATTTGATTGCATCCGATGTTTTGGACCATTATCGCACATATTCACTGATTGAACTCTATTTGCATGCACCCACTAAATTGATGGAACAATCCTGTTTTCAATTAGAGCCCCAAACGCGTGATCTAATCATTGAGAAATATTATTCAATCGATGATGTCGTCGCACGTGAAATACTGGGCAAGAAGCTGACCTCACGCTATCGCAAGGATCTGGACGAAGTAGGCGACAAAACGTGCGTCAAGCTTAAATCGTGTCGGTACGTGGCCTGAGATTGTATACCCAGGAAAAAATATGAAAATGTGCATAAATTAATATTGCCCACTTTTTTATGGCCAGTCGGCAATTTGATAATGTGAAACGCATTTTTCGGGCTGTCGAGGAACTGCCCGGAACGCTGACCAACAATATTAAGCAGCATTTCTATATATCCACCGAGTTGGCCAAGTATGTAGCACCTATATAAATTAATTATAAATATATAATTTAAATATTTGCAGGAAATATGCCTGCATAGTATTTTTGGCTTGCTTGCGCTTTGAAACGTCCAAAAAGAAATTGCAATATTTGAGTTTTAGCGATTTGCTCACCTGTTCACACTCCATCATGATCTACTGGACATATACGTACCAGGTAGCGTCCTTGACTTGCATTTCGGAGCGTTGAATGAGATTGAGTTTTTTATTAGCACACCGGTCCCGAATACTATGACACGGAAATGGACAAGGAATTTCTGCTGGACTTACGGGAACTACGCTGTTTGCTGGACAAGGAAAAGGAGATTAAACAGTCTGTTGTTGAAACGTATATTTGCTCACCTTGTTAACAAGTTTATATCTTAAAGCCTTGTTTGTATACGCCTGAAGCCAGTTTTACTGGAGCGAGCCTTTCACGAATTGGACGGAAATTTTCGGTCATATTGGCGTGCGTTAATCACCATTGCATGTAATCTACATCGAAATCGTGAACTGCGCGATCTATTTGTCGATCTTTGTGAGAAATTGGTTGAGCCTTGGCGCCAAAACGGCTGGAACCGTGAGCAGGTGAACAAATTTCTTGCATCGATAACACAGAGCGTTCTGGATTTGGAAATATCCAGGTGAGATTCCTACGCTTTCTATGTGCATTCGTTGAATTGAAAGAATTTTTCTTCTAGGGATCAAGAGACGCGTTGCCTCTGGGATCGATATATGCAGGTTATAACAATATGTTTAGATAAAATGTATCATATATAGTTAGACTGTGTTATGTTAATTATTTCATTTTTTAGAATTTAATTAAAAACCCCTACAAATATTTTAAAAAAATTAAATATTATAGTAATATATAAAATATAGAGCAATAAGTATTGAATTTGAAATTGCGTATGCAAAGCGAACATATGTAAAATAAACGGTCAAGAAAGCTCGGAGTTAACTGCCGTCTCTATGTTCTTATTACTCAGTTGAGACATCTGTGAGTGCAACGAGCTTCCAATGCAGCGATATTTGGCGTTGCCAGACAAGCGAAAAAAGCTTAAGCCATGGGAAAAAGCTTGCATTTATCAAAATGCAGATACTTGTCAATTGTCGTGTTTCGTGCTATTTCGGTTTGCTCGTTGATGCTTCCTACAATTGTGTTTGTAAACAATAATTGTTACCAATTTGTAACGCATACAATATCTCAAAACCTTGGCTGTAATTAAGGCGAAATCGCTAGCAATATTATTGCAGTTAAATTATGCAAGACTTTTGGTAAGCTCGAGTGCTATTGCGACTGACAAATTATTCGTTTTCTACACATGGCTAAGTGTGAGTAAGCTGCCCTCACTGCCGCACACACAGACGCACACACACGCACACACACACACATCCCCACAGTTGGCTTACATGTGCTCTCTGCTTGGGGGATGTAAGAAGAGCTGCGAGCAACAGTTGCCTCATTATTCGGTTTAATGGGGTGGATTTTTTCGTTACATTAGTAGTTTTAATATGTTTTTAAATGAATGTTTGGACGAATGAATATATTAAAAACCAAAAAATCTTGCAGCGACAACCTGGACGATTTGGAGGATGAAACGTACGATGGGGGAAAGTCGACCCGGACTACAGACGAGAATCGCAAGTAAGAAATGCAATTTTATACGTATGTATATCCTATATGAACAAGTTGTTGAACAGTGCAATTCAGTGCGGGAGTGCCCGACTGGGGGATGCCCTGTAGCCAGCCGAACATCAATTTTTACGCATACACATTCAAGCACACTCTTCGGTGTTTATGTTTATAAAACTTTCACAAGTTTAATATGGCATTTATAACAAAAAATGTTTGTGTTATACAAAAAGTGAAATATTCCTGATTTGTGTATGTTATACGTGAGCCTACATGCCTACAAAATTTGGTGTCTTTAGCTTTCATAGTCTCCGAGAAGTGTTGTCGTACAACCGATATTTATAAAATAGTGCGAAATGTCGACAATTCGAAATAAACTTGATCCGCGTGTGGTATACACGAACTGAAAAGGTCCAAGTTCAGTTTTCTAGCTCTTGTAGTCTCCGAAATCGACGCGTTCATACAGACGGACATGGCTAGACCGACCCGGATGCCGATCAAGAATATATATACTTTATGGGTTCGGAAATTTGGTGTCTTTAGCTTCTATAGTCTCTGAGATGTGCTCAAAAAACCGAGTCATAAAACGTATATGTATTGACTTTAAGAATTTGACAATTTGTGATAAACTTGATCCGCATATGGGACGGACGGACGGACGGGCAGACAGCCGAATAGGGCACCATACGGGCTCGAAGATGCCTCCTTCTGCCGGTCTGCTTTCAAGCCCATTTTGAATAACACATATTTTTTTCTTAGGCAAAACCACAGTGAAATTGAGAAAAGGCGACGTGACAAGATGAACACGTACATCAACGAGCTGTCCTCGATGATACCCATGTGCTATGCGATGCAGCGGAAGCTGGACAAGCTGACCGTGCTGCGTATGGCTGTGCAGCACTTGCGTGGCATACGGGGCAGCTTGCATCCGTATAATGGCTGCGATTATAGGCCAAGTTTTCTGTCCGATCAGGAGCTCAAGATGATCATATTGCAAGCGTCGGAGGGTTTTCTGTTCGTTGTCGGTTGTGATCGCGGACGCATTCAATATGTGTCCGACTCCGTATCGACCGTGCTGAATTGCACGCAGGCCGATCTGTTGGGCCAGAGCTGGTTCGATGTGCTGCATCCCAAGGATATTGGCAAGGTCAAGGAGCAGCTGTCCTCGCTGGAGCAGTGTCCACGCGAGCGCCTCATCGATGCCAAAAGTAAGTGTACATCTGGGCTTTCAACTGATTGGGATCGCTTAACAAATTCAATGTTCACCTGCGTGCAGCCATGTTGCCCGTCAAGACGGCTGTGCCGCACAGTCTGTGTCGCCTCTGTCCGGGCGCGCGACGTTCCTTCTTCTGTCGCATGAAACTGCGCGCCTCGTGCAATCAGATTAAGGAGGAATCGGACACGTCATCCAGTTCGCGCAGCTCGACAAAGCGCAAGTCGAAGCTGAACATGGATCACAAATATCAGGTCATACAGTGCACGGGGTATCTAAAGTCATGGATGCCCATCAAGGATGAGGATGTTGACCACGACGATCAGACAACCAATCTCTCCTGCCTAGTGGCCATTGGGCGTATACCGACCAATGTGCTCCATCCGAGCGTGCCGGCCTCGCTGGACAACCATCCGAACATTCGACACGTTCTCTTCATTTCCCGCCACACAGCGGAGGGCAAGTTCCTGTTTATCGATCAACGGTTGGTCCTTGCAGCATTGAACATCCATTGCTGATCCATTCTAATATGGTTTTTATTTCCAATGTCGTTTTTCAGTGCCACGCTGGTGATTGGCTTTCTGCCGCAGGAAATTCTGGGCACCAGCTTTTACGAGTATTTTCACAGCGAGGACATTTCGGCGTTGGTGGAGTCCCATAAGGTCGTTATGCAGGTGCAGGAGATTGTCACCACGCAGGTCTATAGGTTCCGCTGCAAGAACAGCGGCTATATACAGGTGCAGAGTGAATGGCGTGCTTTTAAGAATCCTTGGACCAATGACATTGATTACATTATTGCCAAGAATACGGTATTCCTTTAGGCAACTATCATAGCCTGACCCAATAAGAAGCATTGGGATTAAATTCCAATTCAATTACTAGGAACCTTTCGCACTGAAAGATGTTTTTTTCCTAACTTAGATGTTTATAATAAATATTCAATTTATATTGTAATAGCTTCGTTTTGACTTATTTGATAAAAAAATGTTGGGTTAACATACATCAGGGTAATACAGGCTTTAAAAGTCTTATATCTTTATGTATACATTTATATAATTTATCGATCTTATATCATATAAGCTATAAATGTAATCTTATTAAGGTTTTAAAGGCATAGTTAAGGATAGTTTATCAATCCTGCAACGTAAATATCATACCAAATATTACAATATAAATAAGTTGTTTTTAAAGTATTTTAAGTGTACTAACATTTTATTGGAGGCAAAAACGAGAAGTTGTCTTGTTTTATAGTTTTAAGTTTTATATTAATAAACATACTGGACTGCAATTTGTTGTCAATTAAAGCTAACTAATTCGAACCGCATTCAATCACTTTTTTATCTACTTTAATAAATAAATAAAGCCAAACTTAGCTGCTATGTATTATTATATACTATACTTTGAACAGAAGTTGATAATTATAATTACCAAAATGTGCTTCAATTTATAAGCTTAATAACATTGAACTTCTTTCAATCTGCTCTTTATGATTATGAAGAGCATTTCAAACTCTTTTCAATACGAATTGAACAAATGTCATTATCAAATAGTTCTTGCTAATTGGCTTTATCAACAATTTTTGTTCGCTTCTCTCACTTCTCGCAATCAATGGGCCCACATGCAAACCGAAAGCCGGCGCCAACGCCAGTGCTTGACTGAGTGTGGGTCTCATTGTGGGTCTGGACGCTCTCGCGCTAGTTGGCGCATATCCAATTGGATTTAGTTTTTTAGTTGGCATAGATCGTGCGAGGCGTGCGGACGCATTTCGATTGCCATTTGGACACTTGTTGGTTACCGCGTGCGATTCAATCGTTCATACATATCGTGCCAAGATGAGTGCCCTCATCTTTTTGGTGGCGATCCTAATTGGATTTCTCATATATTCGCTGCTAAACTCAATCAGGCGACCGAGGAACTTTCCGCCAGGTGAGTGGCTATCTTAAAACTTTGCACAATTATTTGCACAGCTGAATATCAGTTACAAATTTCTATGTCAATTGCCCACAAACGGAAGTTCATTCATTCAAATAATTCTGTTGATTAAGTGCTTGTGTCAGCAAATCATTTTCCGCTGTGTTCTCTAAATTGAAATTGTCTAAGTCTTGTGTTGAATTTTGCGTATCTGGCGAAATTTGGTTCTCCAAAAGGATTGCATTATTTGGACATTTGAAGCTCGTTGTTTGCAGTTTGTTTATAAATTCGCCGCAAAACCAACTTCAGTCAGTCCGCATAGAAACCATTTCCAAATCAGACACTCGACCTGCCTCACACTCCCTGCCAATCGACTCCAGAGGTCTCGCACGGGCCAACTGGAAATGGGCAGCCGCTGAACAACGTTGGCCGCCCACGGCAAGACGCGTCTGGCATTTCAAATAGATCTCATTGATAAAAATGGTCTGACAACCATTCGGACACGTTGAGTGGGTGTCTCGTTGTTTCAACTGATTGACATATGCATTTGCCAAGTCTGAGTGCATCTTGTTA
Source organism: Drosophila robusta (assembly GCA_035043565.1). Classification (NCBI taxonomy): domain Eukaryota; kingdom Metazoa; phylum Arthropoda; class Insecta; order Diptera; family Drosophilidae; genus Drosophila; species Drosophila robusta. Next base: position 4,285,069 of record JAWNMW010000572.1, read on the forward strand.
TGCAACAATGTCTAAGCGAGACACAAATGCATTACAAATTTGGATTAACTATTCAGAAAAAGCTATTATATGATCGATTTCTGTATATTTAATTAATTTGCGAATGTAATACATTTATGAGAAATAACTTCGAATACAGTTAACTTAACATAAGAGTTTATCATGTGTCGTACACATACATACATAACACACTGATAAGCATTGAAAGAACTGTAAAGATTGAGATTTTTATTTCGATTTATTGATGGCCAGATTTTCGGTAGTGCCAAATAGTGCTGAGCGATAAGATTAGCTAGAGCAATAATATTTTATGTGCAAGCGGTTTCAAGTTCGAATTTGCGAACAAAACTGAATTCTAATTTAAGCCCTTTTGCATTAGGGGTTTTCCACATACATATGATTGACATTACTAGTTGTCTGTATTTTTTTCTATGCACTCCAATAAACAACTGCTATAAAAGTGCCAAGTTAGAGGGCTCGAGCTGAGAGTATTTGACTGGGCGATACCCTGTTTCACATATCACATATGATATCTACATATGTATATACATACATATATACACAAATGCATATGCAAAATATATATGTACTTACATATGTATATAAACACAATTTTCTTTAACTGCCACAGAACTATGCAAACACTTTCACAGTAAAAACATATCACTAAAAACATTAAAAGCGGTATGATTTACTTGAATTCTTGAGAATCGCGGAGAAGGGTGTTATTTAAGATATAAACTAAAGGATATCAGCAAGCACAAAACTCTTTCTCTATATCTCTATTTCTTGCTTGTCCCTTTCTCTCTCTCTTTTATTCAGTCACTCTCTCTCTCTCTCTCTCTCTCTCTTTCTCTCTCTCTCCCTATCGCCTGTCTCGCGCTTGCTTGCGCTTCTTCTTGCTCTTGCTGTCTCTCGATCTGCTTTTGCTTCCGCTTATCTGCTCTCTCTCTCTATATCCCTCTCTTTTCTTCTTTCACTCTCTCTCTCTCTCTCTCTCTCTCTCTCTCTTCCACTCTCTTTTGCTTCTCTCGCTGGAATACGCTCTCTGTTTTAGCTTGCCTGCTCTCTCTTTGTTTATTTCGTTCCTTTTTCTTTATATCTCTCTTTACACTACTTTTTCTACTCTCTCTTTCTCTTTTTTTCGTTCTCTTTCCTGCTTTTCTCTCTTACACCTGTTTCTTTATTCTCTCTCTAACTCTCTCTCTATTTCTGTCTCTCCCGCGTGCTCTTCTTTCTTCTCTTTTGTTCTGTCTCTTTCCCCTCTCTCTCTCTCTTTCATTCTCTCTCTCCTTCCTCTTTCTCTCTCATTACTCTCTTTTCTACTCACTCCCTGCTTCTCTCACTTTCTCTCCCTCTTTCCTTCTTCTGTCTCTCTCTCTCCAACTCTTTTTCTTCCTTGAATTTTCTTTCTGTTTCTCTGCCTCCCTCGAGCGCTCTCTCCTTCTCTCTCTCTCTCTTCTTTTATTACGATCCTTTTTTCTATCTCTTTCTTTCTTCACCCTCTATTTTTTTCTTTCTTTTATTACATTATTTTTTACCGTATCTGTTTGCTCTCTATATCTCTGTCTCTCTCGAGTGCTCTCTCTCACTCTCTCGATGTATTTTCTCTCTTTCCTTCACTTTTTCTTTCTCTTTCCCTTTTCTTTCACCCTTTATTCCTTTCATTTTCTTATTACACTAGTTTTTCCATCTCTCTCTTTTTCATGCTTTCATTCCCTCTCTGTCTCTCTCGCTATCTCGTGTGAGCACGAGAAAATTGAAAGCGAGGGAGAGAGTCAACAATTATTTATTTAAAAGTCATGAGGTTTAATTGTATTTTTAATTTGCTTTATATAATATAATAATAATTACCCATGGGAATTAACACAGACCTTTTCACCTTTCCTACTTTTGCCAATGCTCAGGTCCCGGCTTTTTGCCCTGGTTGGGCAACACGCTGCAGTTCCGGAGAGAGGCACGCGCCGCTGGTGGCCAGCACATATTGTTTGAGCGATGGGCGAAGCGTTATCGGAGCCAGTTGCTCGGCTTGAAGCTGGGCCAGGAGTACGTGGTGGTGGCGCTGGGGCACGAGCTGGTGCGCGAGGTGCAGCTGCAGGAGGTGTTCGAGGGTAGGCCGGACAATTTCTTTCTGCGCCTGCGCACCATGGGCACACGCAAGGGCATCACGTGCACGGACGGACAGCTGTGGTACGAGCATCGTAACTTTGCCATGAAGCAGATGCGTCATGTGGGCTATGGGCGCAGCCAAATGGAGCACCAGATCGAGCACGAGGCGGAGGCGCTGCTCCAGCAACTTCGTCGAACAGAGGCGGAGCCCATTGAGCCGGTCAATTGGCTGGCCCAGAGTGTGCTCAATGTGCTCTGGTGCCTGATTGCCGGCGAGCGAATAGCCAACAATGAGGATGGCACACTGCGTCGCCTGCTGGAGCTGATGAATCGACGCTCCAAGCTGTTTGATATATGCGGCGGACTGCTGGCTCAGTTTCCCTGGCTGCGTCATGTGGCACCAAATCGCACCGGCTATAATCTAATTCGCCAGCTAAACGGAGAGCTTCATGGCTTCTTCATGGAAACCATCGGCGAGCACAGACGTCGCATGGACGCGTGTAAGGCGCGTGGCGAGCAGCTGCCCGAAGGCGATCTCATCTTTGCCTATCTGCAGGAGATGCACAGCCAGCGCCAGGACACCGACAGCTTTAACGAGACGCAGCTGGTGATGACGATTCTCGACTTCTTCATTGCCGGCTCACAGACGACCAGCAATACGATTAACCTGGCCCTAATGGTGCTGGCCATGCGCACAGATGTGCAGGAGCAGCTGCATGCCGAGGTGGCCGCCAATGTGCGGTGCGGTGGCGCGGAGACGGACGCTTTTCCACATCTCAGTCGGCGCGAGTCCTTCCACTACATGGACGCCTTCATTATGGAGGTGCAGCGTTTCTTTCACATCACGCCCATAACGGGTCCGCGTCGCGCCCTCTGGCCCACTAAACTGGGCGGCTATGATATACCCAAGAATGCCACAATACTTATTAGCCTGCGATCGGTGCACACAGACGATCAGCACTGGAAAGAGCCGTACGAGTTTCGCCCGGAGCGTTTCATCGACGCGGCCGGCAACTGTTGCAAGGACGAGTACTTTATGCCATTCGGCCTGGGCCGACGCCGCTGCCTGGGCGATGCACTGGCACGCGCCTGCATTTTTTCGTTTCTTGTGCGGATCGTGCAGCACTTCCGCGTTGTACTGCCAGAGGGCGAGACGCCATCGCTGATCCTGCAACCGGGCATCACGCTAACGCCAAAGCCGTACAAAGTGCGATTCGTGAAGCGCGATTGAATTTGAATGTGACCAGCTGTGGCAACAAACACAACATTTACATATTTATGGTCTTAATTGATTCTGCACAAATTGAATTTTATTATTAAATAGATATATAAAGTATGTAACACAAAAGATATTTTAATTTTCACCATTATTTTTTTCAGTAATTTGCGAGCTGCATAAGTATTCGAAAATAGCGCATGATTGAAGCAGTCGATCTTATCGATTGTAGTAACAATTCAAGCCACCACGATCTATCGATTACACATTTGATTGATGAAATCGGTTAAAATGTTCGTGCGGCAAATACAAAGGATAAATGTTTCTTAAAGGTTTTAGATTATAATACTTGTATACGATTTTTCAACTGGTTTTAAAATTTAAATAGTATATATATAAAACTACAGGCAACGCACGCTGCTCTTGTGTACAAAATGTCAGGTTTAACTTTCTTTGAAAAGAGTATTAGTCACATTTCTCCTCTGGATATTCATTGAACTCATCTAATGCATGATATTTAAAATTAAAAGCGAATTGCATCTTCGGTAAATCATAATCAATATTATCGATGGCCAAATTTCGGCATCTGTTTATCAGCTCCTGGTCGAGCTCCAGACTATGTTGGTAGGAACACGATTTAAGGGCCAATTTGTAATTCATACTTGACAACCAACTATCCTCCGCACCAATCGGATCGCCAGCTATTTTGCCTGGATATTTAAATATATCTTTGCCATCTGTGTTTGCTTCAGAATTAGGACCTAAGGATGCGATTAGAACCTTGAGCTTAGAAGCAAATACTTTGCCATTCCAATCAAATTGCAGACAGTTTTCACGTGGTAGTTCCTTTAAATAAATCAAATATAATTTGTAAAAATAATTAATTAGGCGCCATTTTACATTTTATTTTTTTTTTTCGCAATTACCTTTCCTTCGATATCCCCGCCAAAAAATGATAGCACAAATGGAGACTCTGGCTGAAAGCCTCGTTGAATTAAATAACTTGACACTCTTTCAACAAGTTCTGCTGTGTATGGCAAGCGGAGATATCTCAAATTTTTACAATTAAGTATCATTTCCATCAATTCCTCGTTATTCTCTACATCGTCCAAATATGTTTCCATAGAGAAAAACTCCAGATGTTCCAACTCTGCCAGACATTGGAACATATTGCGGGGCCAGGAGGAACACAAAAATGCTTTGAGCGATTTCAACTTAGTTATTTCGATTGTATGCGTATGATTTAAAGTCTTGCTGATATCTAAAACTTGCAAACGATCAGCATATCTTAGAGACAAGCTGTCGACCAATTGTTTCGTATCAAAGATTTGTAAACTCGCTTCACCATCCATGTCAAATCTTAAATATTTCAAATTAACGAAATCACCAACATTTGCCAATTGCCGATTAACCGTCAGATAAGTTAGTTGTGGACAAACCGAATCCAATTTTGATAGCTGAGTGCAAAGTTTGCTATCTATAAAGCTGATCGATAAAGTGTGTAGATTACACTTTGCTGTGAATATAGCCAAGAAATCATCCGCACTTAGCGCATCGTCAATATTGTAAAGATGAAGATTTTCCAGTTGATTGCAATTTTTCAACAGTTTCACTGCAAAGTGTTTGTAAAAATGCCAATATTATTGTTTTAAGCTAAAAATTTAAAGTTATTTTCAGACTTACATTCGCTTTCTGGCGGATAGTACAAACTTAGTGCTTTTAATTTCGATAAATTTGACAATGAAGAGACAATTTTATCATTATTAAAGGAATTGTATAAGTAAATCATACTCTGTAAATTCTTCATAGCAGCAAATATGCTGCAAAAATCGGTAGCAGACACATTTTCATCGTTTCCAACTATTTTCAATGTTGACAATTGATTGTAGTCATTTTGTAGGGCAAAAACTATAAAAAAAATAAAAATAAAAGAAAATCATATTATGAATAATAAATTATGGCCAAAGACGGATTCCTTAGTATTTTATGATTTCACAAGATCGATAACGCTTATCATAAAAGTTGTAATGTTAAAAGCCCGCCCCATCGTAAAAACAATGACTAGTGGAATGCGAAAAATAAAACAAATGATGACTTACATTCGGCTTTGGGACTATCCAAGAGAATTAAACATTTTAAGTCAGGTAGTCGTAAAACAGATTTGACAAATCCTTTTTCTAAACAATCGCTCTTTTCGCCGGAAAACACTAAACGAACATGCGTCAAGTTTGGGCAATATTTGCTCAGCAGTAAAATAAAATTATTAAAGTGATCAACATTGGTCGTGGAATCTATATACTCTTCATAGATCATAATATCAGCACCATTCTGTTGGAGAACAGTTTGCCAATTGACTAGAGTTTTATGCATCCATCTACTGATTATTTTGTAATTTTGATTAATACCACCAGACGACACACGCGACATGTTGTAATACCAAAAATCAACTGATTCGCCATCAAGACATGAACAGCGTTATAATCGCAGCAATACTTTGTATGTGCAATCGATAACGATATTAAGTATTTTATTCTGTACTTTCGCGGTTTGCAATAGTTACTGATCAGTATTTAAATATTTTACTAGATCTGTACATATTTTGACCAACAATCACTTCAAATATGGATATGCATATATTCATTGCTTTATATGTGTTTTTAAATAATTTATTCGTGTCTCAATTTAGTTTGTTTTACACATTTGTGATTGTTTGTATAATGTGAGTTAGTTGTTGGTTTTGTTTTTGAAACTCTTTGAAAAATTTCTCCATCACGACTTTGCAGATTTACAACTTGGCAGAAATAATATAAAAAAATTATAAAAAAGTAAAATTCATAAATACTCTTCTGGTCTGATTCTTGTTCTTTATTGAGTGACAATTTCAATTAAATAAAAATTTTATGATTTAAACTTAAACGAATATTACGATTTGCAATTTTTGTAACAACCAAAACTTTTCAAGCTATTTTTTGTATATAAATATAATGTAGATGTAGGTATACATACATAAATATGTATAAATAACAACACCAAAGCCGGCTTAGAACTCAATGAACATACACATAATACATTCAGAGTATATATGTATGTACATTAGTATGAATATAGTATATGTGAAAGTATTTACAAAGTCATTGGGAAATCATATACATAAAATATAAGGATTTATTAGTGTCGCTAGCTAGAAATCGATTTTGTATGGTTTATATGCGGACGCATTCACATACACATTATATGTATATTTTGCACTTACATGGTTCCGCAGTGGAAACGTATTTGTATCAAAATGCAAGAATTGTGGTCCTGGACCTTCTGCACACATCGAATTTTGGAAACGCTTTCGCAAATTATAATAATGATGATGATGATGATAGAGTGTATAACAAAAGAAAACAGGCTAACAAACAAAAACAAAAAAGCGTTAAACAAATGTCGGGTCTGACTGACTTAAATCCTAATGACTGCACACTGCGGTCCCCGTCTCTCTACCCGTTCTAGTGTTTACCATTTGTTTATGGTTTTGTCTGCTGTTTTTGTCGTTGTCATGCTAAAAGTTGAATCCGCTATCGGGCATATTGTGCGGATTAAATTCGTACTGCTGAGTGCCAGCAACGGGAGCGACGCGTGTGTCCTCCTCCTCGTTGCCAAAGTACTGTTCGATAATATAGAATGATTTATGATAAATATCGCGGTTCTCATGTGCCTGCAGATATTCAATTTTGTCCAGACCTGTTAAATGTAAAAAAACATTCAAGTACTATTATGATTATTTACTCTATCGTTTTATAACTTACCACCGCACTCCTCAATGGTCATTGCATATGGGTTCGGGCGTACTTGAAATTTTTCTCCCGCTTTCAAAATGTTCTCCAGGGCATTTAAAGCAACCTGAACAATGTCCGAATCGACGACAGTGAGAAAATCGCACATGGGCGGTACACACCCGACCTCGACCAAATAATGTATCTGCTCAGAAGTGCCGCTACTAGTGGCATTTGTTATTGCCCAGGCGGCCTCTTTGCGCGTCTTAAAGTCGGCCGTCTGCATTATGGTCATCAATAGTGGGAAAATATTGGCATTGATAATTGCTTGTATTTGATCACGATTGCCGGCCGCAATATTTGATACGGTCCAGCATGATTCCTTTTTAATGGTTTCGGCCGTTGAGCACAGCAACAGACTGATGCACGGCAAAGCGTTATAGCTCAATATCACTTGGGTCTGCTGATCGTCGCCGGTGACAATGTTGCCCACGGCGCGAAGTGCCGCCGTGCTCACATTCTGCTGAGGGTGCCTACAATAAAACATGAGAGACCAATTATACTATTACTTGTATTATCAATTGTCAGTATTAACTTACAGTAGTAGCTCGACTAGGCGGCGGCAGACGCCCGCATCAATAACGGCCTGAATTTTGTCGTTGGGCCCATCGGAGAGATAGCTAATTGCCCAGCATGTATCACTAAGCACATCCACGTCGGTGTAGTCCAATAGGCGCGCCAATATGGGAAGACCATGTACAATTTTAGAAAAATCAGCTGGCGGATTTTTGCCACGGCACAAATTTGAAAGCGTCCAGACAGCATTGCGTATCATCGTAATGCGGTCCGAAGTGCTCAATACGCTGCGATATTTATAAAAATATAATAATTATAGTCAATAAAAATAATATATTCAAATATACTCACTGTAGTAGTGGCAACAAAATCCCAGAGTTAAGCAAATGATCCCGACACGTGGGTGAATCGCCAGCTATGTTACCTAGAGCCCATACAGCCTGCTCCTGAACATCGTCATGGCGGCTGGACAGTAGTTCAATAAATATCGGTACGGCACCGGCTTCTATTACAATTTTTGTTTGGTGCGAAGTGCCCGACGCAATGTTTGTAAGCGACCAGGCTGCCTCAAATTGTAGCGTTGCATTTGTATTATTGCGCAAGAAATTCACAAATTGTGGCACAATGTTCTTCTGTATAACCTCCTCGATGGGTGGATTCGGATCGCGGGACAGCAGCTTGCGAAACTTTTGTGTCGCCTCCAGCTGATCGCTCTCCTTTTCGCTGTATAGCATTTCAATCATCTCCGCATTGATAATCGATAGAGGGGCCAAAATGTCCGGCTGACCAGTTAAATACGACACACCTTGGCCGCTGCTGTCCGCCATGTGCATGTCGGCGCCAGAGTGCAGCTGGAGATCGCCACCACTGCCGCCGCTGCACCCGATGCCAGCGCCCGGTGCGGTTGCCGGTGTCGGGTCCAGAACAACATTGCGACGCTTCGACAGTTGCTGTTCCCGCTTGGTCTTGCGCAGCTGAATTCCAACTTCCTCGCGTCTGCGACGCATCTCTGTTGAATCCAGAGCGGTGTTTTTATAGCGCTGTTTGTGTGTGGCGGACATTGTATGTCTGTTGATCGAAGCAGTGCTGTAAAATACGAAAATTATTTATTTATTTATTTAAAAAATTACTATAGTTCACAGTTGAAGATCGATTTTAGTTATGTTTAGCTCAACACACACATAGCAGACTCGAAAACGAACGTAATCAGTGCCTACATGGATGAGATGAACAGTTCTCAACAAGTTTCACAGGTACAAAGGTGTAAAATCATATATAGCGCACATGTTATACAATTTGCAGACGTGCTCATCCTTATATTCAATATTCTTCAAACAATCAAAATTATACAAGTTAACAATAAACAAATATTTTGTGTACACAAAAATGTACGTGGAAAATATCCATATATAAATATATATGGCAAAATCTCTTGCCAATAAAATGATTATTTTTAAATTTTTTTTTATATATTTAATGATATATATTTTATAGAGCATAGCCAAGCCGACCAGTTTTGCACTTCACTTTTACTATTCCATTTTGTACACGCAGCATTTTATATATTCAATTATATATAAATATTTTATGCGGTAATTATTAAGCATTTATTGAAATTTTATAGAGAATATTTAAGTCGACTAGTCTTGCACTTTACTATTACTATGAAATTTTGTACATTCAGTCAGGGTTGCCAACTTACACACTCGCTTTGAGGAATCAAGCATTTTCTTGTTGTAGTACGATGCGCTGGCCTTACAATATGCTAAGTTTTAATATTTAATATGCACTTCATCAAATACTTTTCTATTTGCACAGCGACAAACACTTTCACATTCTAATTGTAATTACATACGGACATGCATACAAGCATACGCACATGCATGGGTGTGTGTACGCGTGTGTGCGCGTGTGTGTGATGGGCTTAGGTCAGCGTCAGCAAATGCATACTCTCGCTTTTATCTTTACTGTTTACTACTTTTGGTACTGGAACTTATAGGCTCCAGTTATAGCACATCTTGAATTCACTTTACCTGTATCTCTGCCAATTTGAAGCGTCTATTTATAGTACAAAACAGAAATGCAAATGTTACTCACGATACGCCACACGTTTTTAGTTGGGCGTATAGCGTTGCCAGACTTGCTCCATTGCACTACAGCTGATTGTGCAACATGATTAATTTCGATGTCGATAACAAAAATTAAGAGATTGTAACAAAAATAGCGCCAACAATGAACAACTCCAAAAATCAACAAAATGAAAATAACCAAATCCCAAACGAAGCTGCTTTACTACAACAGAAACAAAAGCACATGAAGCTTCTGCACGAGTACAACAATCTAAAAGATGCTACCCAAACTGTGCTCGGTGCCCTGGCGCAGGCGAAGGCTTTACCACTTCGGGATATGCATAAAATATACAACCTGCCAAACGGCGATTAGGAATAAAAGGAAGAAATTATGTGGAAAGACATGTGATTCATTGTTTTTTGTTTTAATGTACATATTTCTTTTCAAAATAAAGAGACCCAAGTACTTGTAAACAGCACTGGTTAGTAACAATTTGCTGGGCAGTAATTGTCTGTATTTTTAAACTAATAATTTCACTTACAATGAAACAATTCACTGCACTGCCATTGCACGCTGAAAACCAAAGATGTATCAAATCGTTTAGTTTCTTGTTGCAGCTAACCTAAAAAAGTCACTGGCCGGCATGGAAAAACGTCCTGCAGCGCTCATTAAATGCCTTGTATGTACGCTCCTTAATTATGTCCTCCACATTGAGCTCTGCTTGCAATACTCTCAGCTGCCAAAGAAAGAAAATGTTTAGTTTAGTACATATCTTTTACACGAAAAGAGAAACTTAGAGTCGTTAATGTATAAATGTAAAACGTAAATGTAAAGCTACTTAATTTATCTTTCATAGAGAACAAGCACCAAAAATATTCATCAGTTCATTGAGTTAAAAAAATTAGAAATAATATTTCAGACATATTAATCATAGATCTATAACTGCTTTGAGTCTCTTAGGAAACGATGCATTGAATATTTTTGGTATTTGTTTTCTGATAAAAAATTAAAAAAAATAAAGTTTTTGTAAGTTTACACATAAATCCACGATTCTGCGATTCTTTAACACTTAAAATTTACGGTATGGACTGCCTGCCAATGAGCTGTGAGCCACTGTATAAAAACAAAGAATTTACCTTGCGTTGTTCCGCTTTGAATTTGCTGTCGGTCTCCACATCATCCGGTTGCGTCTCCTTTTGCTCGCGCAGCTTCTTCAATGTTGTTGCCGACAGAGTTATGCAATTGCGTATGTTTGTTTGCTGCCGGGTTAGGAAAAATACTATTTATTTGGAGTTTAACCTTGTTTTGTACTTAAAGATGTACCCGTGTAAGATGGGATTGCTGCAGCTTTGAGTACAAATCGCGGCACGTGCTCTCACTGTTCACTTGACCCTTGAACGATTCCGTTGGCAGAGCATTCAGAGCGTATATAATTTTATCGTCCACATCGCGCATCTTCTTTAGAGCCTCCTGTTATCAATTGACACATTTGTGTTTTGTGAATAATAAGCGAATATTTATGTGTGTGCTACGACTTACTTGAAAGCCCAAAAAATCAAAGCAGGAAACAGCCATTGATAGTATTAAAATGCAGTTAAATTTATCAAATTAGTAAAACGAAAACAAAAATATACATGAATATATATATATAATGCCGGTGCAATGTGCCTCTTAAAAGCGTTGCCACATTTTGTAGGTTGGAACATCAAATTTGTCGATAATTTTTTCAAAAGAACCTGAATCAATGATTGACTAAATTTTTCTAATTTTTCGTGTTATTAATTAAGAACACTGTTTTTGCTGTATGAAATTCTTGATTAACTCCTAAAATTAACAACTGTCGAAAGTCACTCGTTACAATCGATAGTAAATGCTATCGATATTTTCTATCTCTACATTAACCAGCCACTGGTCGAAACAATAACAAATTCATCCAAATAGTAAACAAGAAAAGTTCGACTTATGGCTGCCAAGCACGAAGATATACGCGATAAAATTGAAAATGGGATATATAAATTGGCAACAAACGACAAAAGTACACGCAGCACAGTGTGGCGCGTGTATCGAAAGATTGAGAGAGAGACGGCAAAATATTGGAGCATGTCTTGTATTGCATTGGCTGCAAAAATCTAATGTCGTTCACCCACAAATCTACCACAAATCTGCGCCGCCACAAATGCCATTTGCAGTATTTAAAGAAACAGGCCTACAGCAATGGGTATGCGGATGCAAGCAACACGAAGGAATGGTTTCAAGACGATGAGGCGGAACTGTCTATGGCTGACATTCTGATGGAGGCTGAGGCCGAGCTCAAAGTGGACAACGAGGAGAGTTTCGAAGCTCAGCCGATGCTGGAGGAGTTGGACAAGAAGCCCACATCTACAGACGTTGCTGCATTTATGGCTCTCAGAAGTGCTGGCATTGACCCAAATGAGGACAGTGGGATGCCCCCCCAGCCAGCCAAAAACAATGATGATCCACTTAATGTGGGCGTCACGAACATTCCAGCGGCAAGTTCGCGTCTTTCTGACGTTTTTGTATCTCACGATGTTAGTGGGGCCGAAGAGTCGGCCATATACGCACAAACATGGTCCCTGGAATACCGCAAGCTAACCGAAGATCAAAAATTCTACGCCAAACGTGCAATTGATGAGATCTTCGTGCTGGGCCGTTTAAGACGGCTAACGTTAAACACGGTGCCGCCGGTAACCGAATGAAATGCTCCAATATTTCATATGCATAGTCTAATTTAAATATAAATTTATTTTACAGTATGTATATGTACATAATGTGTATATATTTATTTGATCAAATCTCTGGTCTTGGTTGTTAAGAAATTTAATAAACATTGTAAACATGTCTTTGAAAGACGATTATCTCCCACCTAATCAAAGCCCAGTGATTAATGTAATTTTTATTTTATGCGTTTTTCTGTAGAAAATATACAGCAAATTAAGTCTGAAAAACTTCTGATTTTCAAGTGTATGACATAAAACTAAATTAAACCTTTTTGCCGGGTGCATGTTTATTGATTTCGATACAAATATCGTTCAATTCTTTCTTTATAGTGATGCCACAACATCGAAACAACTGAATTTAATTTTTCCAATTGGATAGCGGTTGTGCACATCGCTTAACAGTGGTATGATAATATCCACTAGCTAATTTGTTAGTGTTGAGACACTGTTATTGGACTGTTACTAAGCTGTGCTCCTAAGCGGTTAAATTAAAATTGAACCTAACCCTTACCTTCTTTTCGCAGTAGCCGCAAACTAAAAGAACTTTTAGTAATTTAACGTAAAAAATGTAGTAATGCGTTTTTTAAAGAAAATGTTTAGCGGCAGCATAAAAATACTGTTCACTGTTAATAACAGTTACGAATTCTGTTAATTTTCTACAGGTAATATCATATGTTCTTTTGCTTACAAGCAGAATAAAGTATTAAGACCGGCGAAAATAAAACTGCGTTTTGTTCAGCCCAATCAAACGTATTAAGTTATTAAAATGTCTTGCAGACGGCCATTATATTCCGGCAGTAATCGCAGCAGTTCCCGTTCCCCAACAACAAACATCCAAAGTCAGAACGTTGTCGGCTCCCCAACAAGAAAGATCCCAAATCAAAGCGATATCCCACGTAAATTTAGCTATACACCCGAATATAATGTAAGTGGCGATGAGAGTGATTCTGAGGTTCAGCCAAACGTAACGCCGATCGACACAGAGGCGGAGGCGTCATTGGAGCAGAGTGCCTTTTCGCTGGAATCGACAGCCAGTCCAACACCCAGCACGCCCCCAAGCCGGAGCAAGGAGCCAAAACCTGTGGCAAAGCAACCGCCGGCGCTCGTTAAACCCCAAAGCGGACAACAGTCAAGCTTCCTATTGAAATTAATAGGATTTGTCAGTGTGATTCTACTGTCGTTGTTCGTCTGCACACGTTCGGGCGAGAAGGAGCCACAGGAGAAACGCTGTGCGTTTGTGGAATTGCAGCAGCGGCAGCCGTTGCAGTCGCCGGATGTGTGGAAGGCGCTCACGATCAACATTGAATTGCTGCTAAATAAGAAGACGAAGTCTCCGAATATCTACCTATTTCTGCACTCGAACCATAGCAGCGAACAGAAAATACAAGCCCTAATCAAGGACATTGCCCTGGAGACGTCAAAATGTTTTGGTGAGTGCAGTCTTGGCAGCAACTGATCTTTGGAGCTATAGTACGTCTCCTATCTGATTTTAGATGGCCAGCGACCCATCGAAATGAGCCTAAAGGACTTCGAAATACAGGATGATGACGACTACGGGTATCCCATAGAGCAGTACAAAAAGAAACTGCGCGAAGGCAACGTTTTTCTTATTGTTAATCTGAACGATGTGAGTTGTTGCTCAAATAATTAATAGCATTTGTTTATGCTCTTCGTGTGTTCCCATTGACAGATATCACCAAATGCGGCACGCGCTCTGCACACCATTTGCGATACCCACAGTCCCATTGCGCCGGATGTGGTCATCTTTCTGACCCTGCGCACGCATCTAACGGCTGCTGTCGGGGGCCCGGCACAATTGGCCTATCGCACTTTGCAGGAGCTGTGGCAGCAAGTGCCGGAGAATGAATTGGATGCCCTCATCACGCGTGTCGTCGATCAGGTGCTGCTGTTGCAAAGCTAATACGAATATGCCATTTTGCATACATTTTTATTGCCAATAAGAATAAGATACAATACAAACTGTCCACTCTTAAGTTTTTATATACGTGCGAACGCACCACAATTCGCCCACAAATGCCAGCAGACTGCATGCCATGCCGAAGCACCACAACAGGATGAGACCAATAAAATTGTCGATGCCCAGCTTGACGGGTCCAATATCGAGATTGGGTCTCTGCGAGGCCACAATGCGATTCTGCCTGTGGGCATTCATATACTCAGCCGCAATCTTCCATTCCCAGTACTTGTCGAAGCCAGACGAATGCCAGGCGAGTATGAAATCATCGTGGATACTACAATATGCCCACAAACGTGGCACATAAGCGGCCGTATAGGCAAAGTATATATCGTCCACCATTAGCTTAAGACGCGGCAAGGCGTCGTCGGGTATCATCTCAGCGTTGGCCAGGTGACCGAACTGCATTCGCTCCACCACAAAGCCCATCTGCTCGGTCCGGGACTTTGCGGCCATGGCAGCCGCATCATTTACCCGGTATCGATCTATGAGACCCAGCAGAACGTCCTTGAACAGATACACAAATGTAAATAAACACAGGTTCACAGATAAATGGCCAGACGCTTACGTCCACATTTTCGGTATCGAGGGTGGCGATCCAGGCATGAGATGTTGCCGTCCAGGTGAGCTTGTGCTCGTAGAGACGCTGCCGCGAATCGGCGGCTTCCTCAAGTTTCGGCAGCGTCAAAATGGCCGCCAATCCGCCGCCATAAACGGTCGTCAAGATTATGTCGATCATATAGCTGGCCAGCAAGACGGTGCGCAGGGAATACGAGGTCGCCACATAGCTGGTGCTCTGGTTCACAAATAGCTTCAGGGCGCTGGCACAGCCGAAGCGTAGACTCTGTCGCCAGCTGGCAGGCGTGGTGGTACGCTCACTGTGACGCGTGCAGCCCAGAGCCAGGGACTCCAAGATCAGGCAAAAGACCACGCACAGCCACAATGTGCCCTGGAATGGACGCAGCGGCAGGGCCCAGTTGATCAGCCTTTGCGGAGCAGGCACTAGACAAGTGACACCGGAACGTCCCAGAAAATACGTCATCTCCATTTGCCGATACGCGTCATACCACATATACATGCCGCCAATGCCATAATCAACGGTCCTGTCCAACACCATGCCCATCAATCCCACGCCCGTGGCATTTGCATAGATATCACCCCATTCGGACTTTTCAGCTGAAGTTAATATTAAGTTTGTGATTCATTAAAATACATTAAATACATCTAAAAAACTGTTTGTCTTGGATCTTGGTCTATGCAGAATACTACATATAGTCATTCTTTGGATCTATGCTTTTGAGCAAAATGATTGGTATATGTGTAAGTAAAATTGTAACATGAATTTTTATTGCCGTATTATTGATATATTTATTTTAAATGCTTGAAGTAGAATATTTAAATTAGATATATTAAAACCTGCTGTACGCAACTGTTTACTTATATTTGAATTTTCGATAATGCGCCAAACTGTCAGTTCACAAGAACGCAGACGATTCACAGCTCGCTCATTTGAGTGAGAGTTTTGTTAGCCCTGGATTTAGAACCAGCTGACAGTGTTGAATCCTATTTCAATTGAGTTCGAAATTGCGGGTAACTAGAAGGATCCGAGCGCAATTAAAGCTCGCCAGGAGCAACTGGAGCGATGTCAAGCATGGCAGACATTTGTCGCTGCTGCCTAAAAAGCTCGGACATGCTGGTTGATATATTCGCCGAACGGCATGAGGACGAGCCCAGCCTGGCCGTCATGCTGCGTGAATGCGGCGATTGCGAAGTTCAATGCGATGATGCACTGCCCAAGCAATTGTGCCTCGACTGCGTTTTGGCCACGCAGAGTGAGTACAGATTGAAGCGCAGCTTGCTCAATTCGGACAGTGGTTTCTATATGGAAGCGGCTGAGGAATATGGGCTGCTGGACGACAGCGACATAGACGTAGGTTCTGTCAACTTGGAGTCTTCGCTGGCGACGGTTTCAATAAGCAGCGAGGAGGACAACCAAGAGAACCGTACACCAACGCCCGAAGACACAGAGCCAGCGTCCAAATCGCAACGCTATCCAACTCGAATACGTAAGCGCAAACGCTACGCAAGCGAGGAGCGTTATTCGAGCGATGAGCCATTAGCCAGCAACGAGGGCAATTCCAGCGTGCAGCCGTCCTCAGTTGGCTCCACTTCCGATAACAGCACGAAGACGCGTCTACGCAACAAAGAGCGTCCCTGCAAGTGCACGTATCCACGCTGCACGGCCGATTTTATGTCGAACAAGGGTCTTAACGCCCACATGCGGCGACATGGCAAACGTACCTATATTTGCGACAACTGCCCAAAGGCGTTTGTCAGGAAATACGATCTCGACGAGCATAAGCGCATTCACACCGGCGAACGACCCTTCAAGTGCCCGCATTGCCCGCAGAGATTCACGTGGAACAACGTGCTGACGCTACACATCCGGACGCACACGGGCGAACGGCCCTTCCAGTGCGCCAGCTGTCCAAAAACGTTCTCCTCCAGCCACTCCCTCAACGAGCACAGTCGCGTTCACGCCGAGGATTTGCCCTTCGCGTGTCCCCATTGCCTGCGCTCCTTTAAGCATAACAAGACTCTCAAGCGACATGTTCTGGGGCACAAGAAGGAGGCGCCAAAGCGCCAACATGTCAAGAAGGCAGCCAAAACCAAAAAGAAGTACAAATAGCATGGAAGAGCTAGCATTGTTAGTTAGTTTTAAGATAAAATTGAATTCACACACAGTTTTCCTTTAAGGTGCCCTGAAGCAGATGCGCCGCTGCTGAGTTTATCAATTTAAAAGCTGAATTGAAATGTTTAAAGTTTTGAAACTGACTTGAATTCATACAATTATTTTGATTACATAAATAAAAGAGATTTTTCATGTTTAATTGTAAGTTAATCAACTTAAATATTGATTGGAAACGATATAATTTTCAAAATTTGATTATAATTATGATTTTTTTTAATAAAGGTTGGTGCAAACCGGTTTTGAACCAAACTGATTAGAACACGGAAGTCCGATATTTTTAAAATCATTGAACCAGTTGCCCAAGAAATCAAAAACACTATCGGAACCCAAGCACATTTTAAAAGAAAAATGGTTCGTTTTAATAAAAGTACAGACAATTTGTGACAATTTTTTGTTGTTGTGTAGTTGTACTTTTAAAGTTTATGTGTTTATATGAGGAGTTCATCAAAATATTGCATATATATATTGTTTAATTTGTTTACCTACTTGTATCTATTTGCAACGTGCAATTGCGCAGTTGGCAAAATGTCAGCATAAGGCGAACTTCGGTACCATCTATAAAGGCAGTCTCTCTATTTACGGCACGATCGTACACAGCTGGTTGCTTGAACTGAAATGAAAGCCTACGTAAATATATATAGCTATACGTAGATTAATTTCAATTTACATACATAGTCGAGCAGCATAAATGGTTCGTAATTGAACATGCCCAACACGATTTCGCGGCCTTGTAAATTCCGCATTTTGCTGAACACATTTTCATCGCTATCCCATAACACTTTTCCCATTTTGGCATCGTAAAGCTGTATGGTGTAAAATACTGCTGGCTGGGCTGTACTACCAAAATGTCGGGGTCCAACGAAGCGATTAGTTTTGATCTCAAAAACGCTTGAGTTCAGAAATTGTGCGTTGACCAACAGAACGTTGGGTTGATCTTGAACAGCCAAAAACTGCATTGGCGGAAAATGAGCGAAAAATGTAGCTTACCGTGAAATATGTTACCATCAATATAACCAGAAGATTCAAAAGGCGCCTCGAGAAGTTCATCGGTATACACAAATATGAAACGATTCCGTGTTGAGCGCCAAACCGAATAAATGCTGGCATTATAGAAATAACGGGCAAACTTCGGTATATGCTCCTGAAATGCTATAAAACTCTGTAAATGCATTTAAAATAGCGTTAATAATTCCAGTATTTTTATAGTAATAACAAAAATAAGAACTTGCATATATGCGCCTGAAACGCTATTAAACTGCATTTAATGAACATTAATAAATAATACATAAGTTTCATGGGTTTCAGTGCGGTCAGTGTTGGCTAACACGTTGCTCTTTCATGCTCTAGCATAAATATTTTGGTTTTATGATTTGTCAACGTGTTGGTAACACCGACCAGCGATAAATTACGAAAAGTGCGTCACACCGCCGTCGACTCGAATGTAAACAATGCAGAAGCTTGGACTCGCCTGTCCGCTGGGATTTCTGGCCAGCAAGCCGCAGCGGATTAAAACCAATATTTTGGATCTAAACTATGATTGCTATTTGGAAATATTTGCATACCTAACTGCACTCGAAGACAAATTGAATCTGGCCAAAGCGCATCCGCAGTTTCGAGAAGTTTTCGCCCGGACGGCGTCCCGTCGTTATGCCAAAATCAACATGCGAATGCTGAAATGCATTGACGACTGGGACTATCTGTTGAAATTGTGCGGCGATGGCGTTGTCGAGTGCGAACTGCGCCATGGACGCTGGGACGCTGACATCACCCATCCGTTCTTGATGCTCCTGAATGCGCACTGCAAGAATTTGCGGCATTTGTATTTGATATTTGCGCACTCAGATCCAAAGCCGCCGGCGGAGGGCGGTGATCTTAACATTCTTCAAATGTTGCAACCCAAAAGTCTGCAAAGTCTGAGTCTGATCGATGCAAAGGCAGCTGACGGTGAGTATCCTAACTTGCCATTCAAAAATATTATCTACCAGAACATGCTACCTGCCATTACATACATTAGTACATAAATGTACCAAAAAATTTATTTTCAATAATGCATATATTCGAAATACAGATTTAAGCTGTCCTCAAACATTTAAATCGGTTCAGTTTTGATAAAGTTATGGGAGCTATAAATCCGATTTTGGCATGATTTCTGACAATAAATTGTACCCCCTCAGAATCTGGTTTAAAATCATTTTTTATACAGATTATGACAACCACAATTGGTTAAAATAAAATAAATTGGCAATTCAAAATTTTTAAAAAAGTTATTTTCAAAAATGACTAGAGGGCTATTAGCAAAATATTACAAAAAAGGAAATTGAAATATTCCATATATTTCAAATACAGATTTATTCTAGATGACAATTCATGAACAAAGTGTCTTCAAACATGAAAATCGGTTCAGTTTTGATAAAGTTATGGAAGTTTGAAATATGGGAGCTTTGGATCTGAAAGCTCTACATGTCAAATATTTGTCAGTTTCAGCACGATTTTTGAAAAAATGTGCCTCCCACACAATCTGTTTTAATGCTGTTTTTTTATACTAATTGTGACAAGCACAATCTATTAAAAATATAAATTTGCAAATCTAAAGTTTAAAAAAATTTCTTTTCCAAAATTAATAAGTGGGGAGTACATAATTTTTTTTGACAAAAAATTTAAAAAAATTTGTGTAATAATGCATATATTTGTATATATGTAGCTTCAATCTAGATGACAAATTATCATCAAAATGGCATGAAAATCAGTCCAGTTTTGGCAAATTATGGGAACTTGAATTCATGATTATTTATTTAGTTTACCGGCCAAAAGACTTTGTAGAGGGATTGGGGAACATTCGTTGGGGTTTTTCAATCAATGTTAAAAGGTCTTCCATAGATACTTTTTAAAATTCCTTGCAGTGCTACAGCTACAGCACTTTGTCGAACTGGAGGCCTTGCACATTGATGGCATTGATGTTGATTTGACTGATGCGGATTTCATTCAGCTGTTTAAGGCGCTGACCGCATTACGCAGACTTTCGCTGCGATTCGCATCGAGGCGCCAGTTGCCGCCCATTGCCGCCCATTGTCCGCTGCTGGAGCACTTTTCGCTGGAGAACTTCGAGGGCACGCTGGAGGATGTGGGTGACTTTCCCAAGTTGATATCGCTGCGTTTACTCTGGCGCTTGTCCATACGACTCAACAGCAATCTGTTCCGTACGCTGGCCCAACGATATTATGAACAACTGCAACAGCTGCAGCTGACCAAAGTGAATCCGGAGCACGTGGACCACATTGTTGCACTAAAGAGCCTCAAGGCGCTGGCCTGCCACATGTGGCCCAACGAGGCGCTGATGCAGTTGGCTCAATTGCAGCAACTCGAGTGCCTGGACTTGCAGTGCAGTGGGCCGCCAGCCAGCATGATGCAGCTGCTCCACATGGTTAGCAGCTGCCCAAAGCTGCAGCACCTGAAGCTGACCAAGCACTGGCAGCAACAGGAATTGGAGCGCTTTCTATGTGGCGTCCAGGAGGAGCTGCGCAAGCAAGCTGCCCACGGCGTGCGTAAGAAACTTTTGCTAACGCTGGAGATTGCCGCATCGAAGGAAACACAAAACCAGGTTGATTTACGCTAACATTTACACTTTCCATCAGACTAACAATCCCTCCGATTTCAGTTGAAGCAAAAGTTTAGCCCACAATTAGTGCAACTGGATTGGCTGGGAGCTGCTTGTCCGCGCTGTATGCCGGATCGGCACACTAAACAATCGATTCCCGGTTTGATTTGGTTTTGAACTCACCTCGCAATGCGCCTGCTCGATGGCAATGGTCAGTCGCAATATCCAATCGTTGTAGGCCAAACGGTGCGCCTCGAGTTCGGCACGCTTCAGATCGTAATCATAAATGTCCTCATCCGGGTTGGGTTCCCATTTTTGTGGCTCCAACATGAGCACGGCCAGCAGTTCGCTGGTCTCCAGTTGTGCATCAAACGAGGCGTGCCACAATATACACGTGGCATGTAAGTCCACGAGGTATTGTTGTGCTGCGCAAGATCGACATCAATTGGCTAAAGATCCTTTTTTGTTTTCCCATGCACAACTCACCCAGAAAACTTAAAACGGTGGACCAATAATTTTGTTCCATCAGCATGGTCGACATGTCGCCTAATACTGTCGCCTTTGATGCCAAGCCTCTCCTTTATATAGGCGCCTAAAGCCAACCAAAGTTGTACCTGGCCTAGGGCTGCATTGTGACCCTTTGTTAATTACATATCAATAATGTATTTTGTTTTTCACTACTTCTAATGGTTGTTGCTATTCAAATAATGCTCCTATAATATATGTTAGAATTCCTTTTTAAATCAATTATTAATATTTAAATATGCACAAAGATTTTATGAACATCTTAGAAGTCCGGGAATTAAATACGTTACGTTATGAAATACTAATTTGGCAAAAAATCAAATATCTGATAGCCCCACTTTTTTTTTTTAAAAGAGTTTAAAATATATACTATAGTGTTTAATGGAAAAATATTGAAAATATATATTTATTAATGTTCAAAGTAAGACATATATTTTATTTTTGAAGAAAACCACTTAATATAATTTTGAAAGGCAGTCCAAAACAATAAACCTTTTGTTTAAGAATTATATGTGTACATTTTATATTTATATTGTTATACATAAAAAAAAATGTTACTCAAATCCTTAAGTAAAAATGACTTTATAATCAATTTAATATGCATCCCTAGTCAATAGGGAAGGTTCAATCAATGTGGCAAACTAATTTGACTTATTAGCTGCATGCACAGAAATTCCAAAGATATTAAACATTTAAAACATTTATCGAAAGATATATATATGTATGCACGGTAACCATTATCGTCATCATTCAGCTTGTTAAAACAAATTTCCATATATATTAAATGTGTATTCAAATAAATTACAAACTAAACAGAAATTATAGCAGCTATAAAGCGTGGGGTTTTGGTTGCCAAGTCCTTGTGCCTAGTCGAGCGCGTGCCTGGTGTAGTGGAAAATGATTTTTCGCGTGCTGTCGTTGTGTGGGTTGTGCAGATGTCTGCCTTTTGTCCCGTTAACATTTTGGATCAACTTAACTATATATGTTTATTATATATTTGAACTAATATCGCGTTAGGCTCAAGCCTTGACGGAGGCACCGCCGCTGCCCAGAGACTTCATCAGTTGATAGCATTCCTTTAGCTTCCGTTTGTCGCCCACTTTCTCCAGCGTTTTGGCCGCCTCGGCCAGGAGGCCAGCACGTTCCCCGGTGAGCTTAACAGCGCCGGCGGCAAATACTTGCAGGCCACATACATGGCGGCTGCACGCTCCCGTTCGCCGCCCTCAAAATTCTGATGTCGCCGATCCTTGCTGCCGCAAAATATGGACGACTGGGCATTCCGAGAGCGCAGACTTCTGTCCAGCAGCTGTTGCGTTGGGCACGGCGAGGCGCCGGCCATTAGCCGACAAACGGCCTCGTACAAATAAATACGCGACTGAGCGTTCTGCGAATGCACAAAATGGGCAATTAGACGGGATCGGCACTAAATTCGCGACGCCAGCTTACCGGTATATTCTCCACAATGCTGCGCAATGAATTCAAGTCCGTTTGGAACTTTTCAAGCACATCGCCGGCGACCTGATAGTAGCCATCATCCTCAATGCCCATGTGCTCCAGCTCCCACAGTGCCGTGCGCGTCTCCAGCAGCCAATCGCAGGTTAACAACTGGAAAAGCTAAGGCCAAGTCTTTTAATTAGGAATCTGTTGTGTTCTATTCAGTCTCAGCATCTTCAGCATCGGCATCTGACGTTGCGAGTGAACTGCACGAAGCTTGCACTGCAGTTGTATTGCCGCGTGCAAAATTGGAACAGACAATGCGACTACAATGCACCTTCGTGCCAGCTCGAGAGGGGCATCCAAGGGGCACTTCAAATTCGGGCACACGCTCCGACTTACCAGCTTAATGCCCTTGGCATTGGTGATGCGATTGACCGTGAGGCATTCCTGCAACCGGGCACTGGACTCATCGCAGAGCCGATTGATCGACTGCTTCAAGCGTTTTTCCAAAGTGTTGCCGTTGTTCCTGTAATGGGTTCCACACAGATTAGAGGGCATATCATTTGGAAAAGAAAAAAGCCGCGACATACATGAGCAATATCATCTTGGCGCGCAGCACCGCGTGCAGTGCTTTGGGCAGATGATCGTTGTCGCTGCTGTGCGCCAGTTGGGCCGGCAGTTGCTGGATACTTTCGTATAGCTTCTCCGCCAGCGTATCCTCGCCGAGCAGCCAGTGCACCGCGATCTCCAGGACATTGGCCCACCGGATGACGTTCGTGTCGCGTTCATCCTCATCGGCCCACAGCGTGTCCCGCAGTAGCGAGGTGTATTTGAGCACATTGCTGACAATGGTGCCGCTGTGCTGTTGCTGCTGCTGCTGCAGTTGCTCCGTCTCGTTGCCCGTGTTGTTGCTGTTGTTGTTGTTGCTGCTGATGCCGCCGCCGCTGTTGCTGTTGTTGTTGTTGCTGCTGTTGTTGCTGGGTGCAGATTTGTTGGGCTTGTGCGAACCGGCGCCAACCAGACACTGAATGGCCTTGTGCAGCAAATGCTCGCGATATTGCTGCGTCAACAAAAACGGAGAACGGATTAACGAACCAGCTGCCGGTGGAGAGAGCATTTGGTGGCCTTACCTTGATGGCATGTGCGGCCGGATCGCAGGGATTGCGCAAGCGCGTAAAGAAGCCATCCTGTTCGCCGGCGTTCAGCTCGTAGTCGAAAACGTGGGCGCTGCAATAGCCATAGCCGTAGGTGGTGAACGCCCAGCGCAGCTCCTGGGTCTGCTCGGCGGCACGGGTGCGTCCGCATTCCTGGCGCGCCCGGCTCATATAGTAGCGGGCGCAGAGCTGCTGCAGCCATTTGGGTGCGCTGCGCTTCATTCGCAGCGCGGCCATCACATGTATGCAAATGGTCTCGCGCGGCGTCAGCAAATTGTGGGCCACCTCGGCCATGTTGCTGGCACAGAGGGCCAGCATGATGCCGTTCCTATCGTTGCTGCGATCGCCGGTCAAGTGCAACTGATTCAGCCGATTGTACAGCAGGGCCAGTTCCCGGGCCGAGGACAGGGCACGCTTGCGTCGCGTTACGCTGCAAAATAATCCGCCGGCGCGACGCGACAGCACACGGCCCAGCCAGAGGCGATGGAACAGAAACCGCAAGAATTGCCAAAACGTTTGCAAGTGAGAGTCGAGACGGGACGACGGCAGACTCAGCCCGAACATGTGCAGACAGTTCAGATAGCTGGCGTGCGCCTGGACTGCCTGGCCCTGGGCGAAGTGTGCCTCGGCGCGTTGCTTGTGCTGGTAATAGGCATCCGTTTGGGCGTCCAGCTGGGGATCACCGTAAACCAGAAGCTTCACCAGGCAGCCAAGTATCAGCGGTAAGTTCAATAGCCAGAGGTAGGAGCCGTGATGCCAGCCAACATAGTCCGTATTATCTGCGGGAAGGAAGCACATTTAGTTAATAAAAGAACTTTTCGTGTTGTCAAACGCAGATTTGTGTGATCACCATCGTAAGCCAAAATGCTGCGCCGTTGGCGGCTCAGCTCGCCATCCAGATCGTCGCCAAATTGGCTGCGCTGCAGCAGCGCCTTGAAGGGATTAACGGCCAGGACGGCGAACATGAACATGCACAGCGCTAGCCGAGAGTGCGTGGCCATGCCGCGCATGGAGCTGGGCACCACCAGCAGCTCGTCCTTGGTGCTGCTGCTGCCGCTGCTGCAGCTGGCCGTGGAGCCACCATATGGTGACGGTGGCTGCGAAATGTCCGAATGCAGCGGCGACGACGACGGATCCGACATATCGCTGCGCGGCGGCGTCAGGCCGGCGTCCGTATCGCAGGCCAGCGATTGCTGGCGTCGCTTCTTTGAGCTCGATCCGACCAAGGTGCTGCCACTGGCCAGCTGGAGCAGATCCTTCACCTTGGACCCGTCGCGGGCCATCAGCTCGCGCTGCAAACGCTGCAACTCCGACTTCAGCTCGTAGTTGAGACGCTGCAGTTCGCGGATCTTGTCAATGGACTTGCGCAGCACGGCCGACTTGTTCAGCTTGGCCGAGTCGCCCACGACAAGATTCTTGAGCTCGGTAATCTTGTCGTTGATCGAGGTGCGATACCGACGCTCGATGGCATTGTGCGCCGAACGCTTCACCTCCTTGACCTTCGGCTGCACGCGCTGTATGGCCACCTTGGGAGCGGGTGCCGGCGGCGTGGGCGTTGACGTTGGCGTGGGTGTTGGCGCCAGCTCCACGGGCGCTGATTTGGGCGTTAGCTTGGCGACCGTCTCGAGCAGCACGGGCATGGGCGCGGGCGTCAGTATGGTCGCATTGCTGGCGGTGTACATCAGAGTGGTGGCCGGATTGCCGGCGGGCGCCTGCTGCAAGATGAAGCTCTGGTTCCGGCGCGGCATTATGCCCGGCATCTTCTTGCTGGCATATTGCGGCGCCTTCGCCATGGCTGCCGGCGGTGCTGCCGAAGGTGGTGGTGGCGTCGTTGGCGACGCTTCAGCCGGCAGCTGATACACAAAATCATTGTTGCATGTTGCTGCGGTGGCGGCGAACAGAATGGCCGGCGTGGCCGTCGGCAGCTGCAGCTGCTGCCCGTTGTCCATGTGGTGTATGGTCGTTGTGGGCTGGGTCTTGAGCAGCTGCGGCAATGCCTGCGGACTGAAGCTTGGATTGGAGGCGATCAGCGGATCGGGCTTGTACAATGGCGACTCAAAGAGATTGCTCTGCTGCGACAGCAGCTCCTCCTTGACGTGCACAGGCGAAGCGTGCTCGCTTTTGACATGCTGCTGCTGCTGCTGTAGTTGCTGTTGCTGCAGTTGTTGTTGCTGCTGCTGCACTTGCAGCGGGGGCGATTGCTGTGGCTGCGCCTGCGACTGCGGCTGCTGCATGTCCATTGCGCATTCGAGCAGCGGCGGCGAGCCGTTCATCTCCAGATCCAGATCCATATCATTCAAGAAGTTGTTTAGCATGTCGGAGGGTATCATCTCCTTGATTATATTTAGCGCATCCTCCTCCTCCTTCCACATCTCCAGCGAGTCCCCCATTGCGCTGGACATGAACTCCATGTCCAATGTGGCTGGATCAATGTCCATGATCTTTAATGATTTTTAGCTGACGTGTTGATTGGTTTGATTTTCGCTTGAGGCTGCTGATAAATGATATGAAACTAATGAAGAACAAAGCACGTAAGCGATCGACTTGTAAATACCCTCCATTTAATTTAATATTTATATTATATGCAAAATAACATAAAATATTGATATATGTGCAAAAGTTTAAGAAACCCCGTTTGCCAATTCCTTTGGTTACAGGGTATTTGTATGCTGTAATCATTGTTTTGTTTATGAAATTTCGATTTTAAAGCGGCGCAATAGCGAGCCAGCAGCAAACAAAAACAAAAAAAAAATAAACACACACATGCACGCACACACATAAACACACACAAACACGCACACGCTGGTAAGCGTGAAAATGCCTCTCGACCAATCAGAATGCGCGCCAGAATCATACGATGTGACGGCACCGCCGCTTTCCAACTGATTGGCAATTAAAACAAGCAAATACGTTGTAATTCACAGCATACGTTAACTATTTAGAATAACTAGAACTACAGCAGGTGAATCACCTACCTATCCAATAAGGGCTAGTTTATCACTGGCACAGAAAAACTATAGCGGCATTTTGTCGGCTAGCGTCGTAGACACTGCTATTTACACACACAAGCACATTTGAAGGTTGATTGCGCACATTTCAAATGGTTGTATATTCCTTTTATTAATCAATAAACAAATTGTTGGAAAGAGCTTTGCGAAATAAACAGTCGACTGAAGAGACACTAATAAAGTACTAATGCAATATATCGATTCATATATCGAATAAAGAGTGAATGAATTTGGGGAGTGTGACCAGCCTAGGAAAGCTCTAGAAATACGACTGTAGTGCTACAACACGTCACTTGAAATATATATCGATATGTCAGAAGCAACCTTGTGTCAGATTAAGTGAAAAATTGTACAATACTGGATATAGCTGCCATGTTTCACTTCCTGTGCTTGCGAACAAAATAGAATCGCCAAGAAAACCCTGCGAGTGAGTGTTTCAACATCACACTCGAAAATAACATCAAAGTGGTAGTTGAAAGAGTGCCACAACTCGAACCGCACTTATACCAACACCAACCAATCAATTAAGAGGAGCAGCCAAAAACTCAAGTCAAGAAAAAACAAAGTTGCGGCAAACCACCAGCTAACAAAAAGCTTTGCCGCACTCCGTCGTCAAACAGCAGGAGAGAGGGTACTTTATTTATTCTTGCTTTTATTTTTGGAAGCTCGACTGTGTGTGGGTGTGTGTGCGCGTTTGAGGGAGAAGAACAACGAACGTAGCTAGAAAGATGGCAGACTCGGAAAAACAGCAGCAGCTACCCATTGAACAGCAGCAGCAGCAGCAGCCGCTGGACCAGGAGGAACAGCAGGATGAGGGGCAGCAAGCGCAGGGCAAGCCAGCACCGCCACCAAAGGAAATTATTGGTAAGCATTTAAATCAATTTGCATTTTCATTCATGCAAACACATGGCGAGTGCTACCAAAATAGCAATGAAAGGAACAGAAAAATGTGCGTGTTTACGTGTGTGTGAGTGTGTGCGTGTCTTAAAATATACGCGCGACGCCATTTTGTATGCTGCCTGCCCATACATACAAACATTCACACATTCGCCGGCTCGGCTGCCGCATGTGAAAAGCGGCGCAAGAAACGAAACGAAATGAAAATTCTACTTTTTGCCGGTGGCACAGCCCACCCCCGCAGCCCCATCACGCGCCTGACCGAACAAATGCTGGCAACCCAATTTGTTAGCCGCCAACGTCGTATTCTCACTGCCCGCGCTATTGCTCTCGCTCTCTTTGTGACTTTGCGCGCACCACTCTCCTGATTAAAACAAGACTCAGTTGTGTGTGTGTACGTGCATATGTATGTGTTCATTGTTTTGGTAACTTTATTTGTATACACTCTATTGAAGCTCTAGCACCCAATAGAAATATTTGGCATTTGATGCCAAAATTAAGTAGCTATAAAGCTGATTCAATAAAAATTAATGGTCTTATTGGTTGTCATAGTAGCCAATAGCATGCCGTATGCACAGCTGTAATTTAACAACTTTAATTTTAAAATAAAATATTGCTAATAATTTATAGCTGCGCAGTAAGTAATTTGTTGTTCGTTTTCCATGCTGCAAAAATCTCTTGAGTGTGTTGCATGCATGTGGTCTTCAAATGTAATTTATCGATAAAAAAAATTATGGTTACATTGTTTTTGATTCGTTTCTAACCTAACAATTTTGTTCACTTGCAGCCACTAAAGTCACCGGCACCGTTAAATGGTTCAATGTGAAGAGCGGCTACGGCTTCATCAATCGCAACGACACCAAAGAGGACGTTTTTGTGCACCAGAGTGCTATAGCGCGCAACAATCCGAAGAAGGCGGTGCGTTCGGTGGGCGATGGCGAGCTTGTTGAATTTGATGTGGTCATTGGTGAGAAGGGCAACGAGGCGGCCAATGTCACCGGGCCATCTGGAGAGCCGGTGCGCGGCAGTCAGTTTGCTGCTGATAAGCGTCGCAATTTCCGCCCATGGATGAAGAAGAATCGCCGCAAGCTGCCGGGCGAGGGCGACAACGAAGGCGATGAAATGTTGCCGATGCAACAACAGCAGCAGCAGCAACAGCAGCTGGATGGCCAACAGCAGCAGCAGATGCAGTCGGGTCCACGCCAGCCACGTCAGAACTATCGTCGTGGACCCGGAGGCGGCCCTGGTGGTCCACCCGGTGGTCCACGCGGTGCTCCACGTGGCGGCGGTCCCGGTGGACCACCCGGTGGACCCGGACGTCGCTACAACAATTACTATCCGCGTCAGACGCGTCGCGTACTTGGCGGCGGCGATGGCAGCGCCGAACCAGGCGTTCATGATCCCAATTCAGATGGTATGCAGCGAGGCGGCGATGGACAGCCGCGTCGTGGTGGCGGCGTTGGTGGACCCCAGCGACGTTTCTTCCGACGCAACGGACCACCGCCGCGTCGTGATGGCGGCGAGTACAGTAAGTGCTCTGCATAATGGACTTAACAGTAACAATTGTGCAATTAAATAATTTGTTTTTCCTTTTGCTGTAGTTCAGGGCGGCCAAGGACCGCCACGTCAGCCGTTCCGTCCGCGTCGCCAGAATCGTAAGCCCAATGGACCTGGCGGCGGTGGCATGGAGCAGCAGTCACAGCAGGTAATGAACTAAAAGCCAAAACAAAATAAGAAAAACAAAAAACACACCAACGATAACTAAAACATCAAGAACAACAACCACATCTTCAAAATACAACAACAACTAGCAGCACTGCAAAAACAACCACAATAACAACAACAACAACATGGCTTTCGGTGGCGGCAATTACAAACTAACGAATATGCATTAAAATGTGCTCATAATTAACCACTAACACACACACACACACACTGACACACACACATATACTTAGTTAACACAAGAGGCTTTGGTTTTTAACATTTCCTTTCAAAATGCATGAAACCGCGCGCCGCTGATTTAACGGTACATTTGTATCTGTACATATATTTAACCTGTGGGCTTAAACATCATCGTGATGCAACGAAATGTGTAAAAACTTAGAATGCGTAGCCATTTATCAACCGTTGCAAACAATTTGATTTTAATTTAATTATTTTGTTTCTCTTAACTATCTTTAATTATTATTTCAATATCTGACATATACCCAACCCCCTCAACCACTCATAGAATGGCGCTCAAGAGCTGCAAAATACAACAACAGAAAGTACCGCATAAAGAAAACAAAAGAGAAAAACAAACAGTCAAACATCAGAAACCACAACAACAACAACAACAACAACAGCAGCAGCAGCAACTACTACTACTGCAAAATTACAAACAAAAAAACAACAACAACAACTGCATCGACAACTATCACAACAGGTGCAGTAAAAACAATTACAGCGTCAACAACAACAACAGCAACAGCAAACAACAATGTGCAGCAAGCAAAAGAAGATGATAAACATCCATGTATAAATTTGTAAATGGGCCGCCGCGTATTTTATGTTTTGTTTTTATCTGGGGCAAGCGACAGGAAAACCAAAATGTAAAATTTATAAACGATAAACCAAAAAGAAAAGGAAGGGAAGAAAAATGACAACAAGAAGCACTCTTCAAATTCACTTCAAAGGTATATTTGATAAACCATATTTATGTATGTGCATGGCAAAAAATTGCATAAATTTCAAATTGTATTATAAAATCAGCAAACGCAAATAATAAACTTCGTAAATACAAGCCTAAAATACATATAGATTACAAAGAGAAAAGAAATGCATATATATTTGTACACATATTTATACAATACAATTGTGTTTGAACATTTATGAATTTGTAATTTTACACGAAAGTTTTTTTGTTGTGTGTTTTTACCAGCTTTCAATTTTTAAGAGTTTCGTATCGAAGATGTTGACCCTAACCAAAATTAAATATGAATTCATTTATGTAATACAACCACACCAACACACACATTTATACACACACTCATTGATAGGCACTCAATGCTACATCTAAAATACGTAAGCTCTCAAATACTGAAAGTCACATTTAATTGTAATAAAGATAGATTCAGAACAGGCGATAATAATTAAGAATGCCCCGCAAAATGTACACGAACTTCAAGCAAAAGCAGTTGAGAGCAACATCTTGTAATTCACAGCAAAGAAAGTATATACAAAATGCAAAATGCAACAAAGAAAAACATTAAAAAAGAACTAAAAAAAATATATTGGAAAAAATAAAAAAATTGAAAAATATAAAACGGTATTTCAATCGGAAAGGGAATATAACTACTTCTAACCGAATGGAATACGTAATCTAAACTTGAATCTGTAAAAAAAAATGAGTACAAAAACAAATGATAATTTTCGTAAGAAAATGTCTTCCATTGATAAGGAAACATGTTTTTCATCTAACGATAACAGGCCATGTTCCAGAACTTTATCTGTTTTGTCCTGAGACAAGGCTGATAGCTGAACAATTTTTGATTTTTCGCCACCTTCGGTGTTTTACAGATCTAAGTGGCCGACTTTCTCAGCCGGAGTTGTAACAGATTTAACAGTATTTATTACTTTATTAAATCTAAGCAGCAGATTAAAATGTTCAAACAACAAATACAGATCCATTTAAAAATTTATTTATTTGCTTGAACTAAGTTATAAGGGTGTTTACATAATTTATAAAGATTAAATTTATATCTAATTTATCAATATTAAGTTCGGATGAGTTCGAGCTTTATAAATTGGTTGTTAGCGATGTTACTGTTGAGATGTTCAGACGTTCCAAACGTCCCAAAACAAGGAGCTCATCAATCGAACGTTTCGCATAAAATTTCTGATCTTCGCTCAATTTGAGGAATGCGTGCGCCCAGGCACTGGCATAGCTCTCGGCCTCGGATAACGCGCTGGCATCGATGTGCGAGCTGTGCGCAGAGTTTGGTCTAATTATCACCTTGGTGAAATCCTGCGACTGCTCCTCTGTAACATGATCGATTTCGATGGCCTGCTCTTCCGTCATCTCCGGGGACCAGGCCTCGTCTTCGGAAAATAACTTAAGGAGCGGTCGCTCATTGGGAGGTGTCGTATCCGGCGAACCTACAGGCTCGATCTGCAGAAGAGGAAGAGACACGTCAGCAAAAGTGTCGCCTCATTGGTCTGCTCTGGCACTCACCTCTGGATTTGCAATAGTCGTGATGTGCGCTTCCTCATAGTCCTCTTCCTCATCGCTGTACTCAATGGTTTTGGCATCGTAGACCTCCTCGTGCTCTTGGATTTGACTCTTGCTTGCCACCGCCGGCACCACTTGCACACGACTGCTGCGATTATTTTCCGACTTTGGCGATTCGCCATCTTTGCCGTGCTGCTTCAGATAGCGTACATGGCATTTGTGTATGCGCAGATTGGACGTGGTGCCGCCAGTTGATTGCATTACGCGTTTGCAGCCCAGACAGTAGTATCTCCATTTTAGCTTGGTTCCATCAGGACGCGCGATCTCCCGGTACACGTTCCAAACTGAGCTGCGCTTGTTCTTTTTCACTAGCTTATACTGGCCGTCATGGATTTTAAGTAATATATCTAGTTGGGATTCTGTACATTTCGCCTCTTCTTCCTGAACATTTATAATAAACATTGCTTGTTTTATAGTCTTTGACATAGCGTGCAAAGCAGTGTGACCGCAACTGACGTTCTCAAAAATACACAAAGCCAATACAAAAAATACTAAAATACCAGAAGTTAAAGTTGGCTGGCGCTGATTTTAATATGAAAATATTAAGAAATATAAACCATAGATATGCAAACAGTTTTGTAGGCAGCCCTGCGATTTATTTGACGTTGTCCGTAACTAATTAATAATATTGTTAATATTTAACTGAAACACATTTTAGGCACTTAGTCTATATGCCACTTATTTTTTATTTCGAAGTAATTCACTTAGCGTTTTGCTAATCGATGTTAGCTCTCTGGATATATGTTTCATGACCTGAAGTTTTTGTTTCTCAACGGCCAATTTCTGTTCCTCAATTTCCAGCATTCTATTGGTACGTTTTCCTCTCGATGGACTTCTATATTCGTCGCCATGCGATCCTGGTGACATTGGTGGAGGGTGCTTTACTTTTTCGTCCACTTGCTGCTGCTGCTGCTCTTCCACCTCCGGCCCTACTATTTGTTCTGGTTCTTCTACTGGCATTGGCTGCTGCTGTTCTGGCTCCTTATCGTCATGGGACATATTGATGATTTCGTTCTCGCCCTCACTGCTGTCCGCATTGAAAAATGACGAGGACTCTGCGATTAGGAGTTAAATTGATGCATTAAATGCAATGATGCACTTAGCTTAATTAATTACCCGTGTTATCAAATATGATTTCTTCAAAATCACCAGACGGCGTGCCAAATAAGAGCGATTCAACTCGTTTAAAATACCGCCAATTGGTTGGATTTCCAGTCTTTATTTTTTTCAATTCCACCCTAAAATAGGAAAGATGTTTTAGTTTTAGCGTTTGCCAAAAAACATTTGTTTACCTATATTTTCTAGACATATTGTCCATTTTTGATTTGATTTCTCGGGGACTTGGCCCATATTCGCACATTTCATCAGCCATATCTTTGTGAATATGGGAATTCTTTCGCGTACCTCGTATGTCTTTTAAGTTCTTCTCCCATAAATCGAGAAATATATTGGTTGATTTTGGCGACCATTCAAAGCGACTGAGACTGTCTAACCTAGGCCGAATAGGTTGTTGTTGCCGGCTCGTATTATCTAGATAAATATCGCGTTCTTCTTGAATTGAGGCTGTGTCGTCTTCATAGTCTTCGTCTTCAGAGGTTAGGTATACATTTTTAAATGCTATCTGCTGCATGTCATGAGACGTGCTCTCTGCCTTGTACTGTGAACAGATGAAGTGGCTTTGTTGGGTGAACAGGAATCCTCCTCGGAGAACAGTTGTAGCAGCGGGCGTACCGTGGACGTCAATGCCTTGATGGCGCGCTTCTGATTGTCGGCTTGCTCCAGCTGTAGGAAACTGATTTTTAGTAATATATTCTATGGTGTTTGGCGGACACATACCTCTGCTTCTGATAAATATTCCATGTCACTCGATGGCGACAGATCGTCCTCATCCTCATCATCATACTCTTGTTCTGGCGAAAAATTTCGCTGAGCTCTGCCCATCAACTTTGTTTGGATGAATCGCTTGTTAGCCTGCTTGTGTGATGCCGTTAATCCGACTTTGCCTAATATTTGTAGTTTCCGGTTATTGTTGATAACACGATAGCGTTGTACGGGCCGTTGCCCATTGGCAGATCTCATTATGCCTTCGAAGTTAATATTATTATTGTTTGTTGATTGTTTTATGAATACACAGCTGCTTGTTTTAGTTTGGTCTTTTACAACACCTACGCGTGCCGTTTGAAGCACTTTCGATAAATAGCATTTCGATAACATTGCGCTTGTTCTGTTTCGATACATAAAGCGTTCAGCGCGCTACCAAATTTAAAAATCAAGCATTGTATTTAATCTGTTGTGTTATCAACTCATAACTTAACAATTTTGCAGTAGTTTATCTTAATTGAAAGTACACGTATGTAAAGGAGAATTGTGATATCAGATGTGGAGCATGACAAGTAACTGAACACATGTGTAGTTGGGTTGATCTAAATAAATTGCCGACATCTACAATTGTCATCGAGTCTTTGAAGATTCGCACGCATTTTAGCTAATCATCTACATTTGGTGGGCAGCTGGGAAAGAGCACAAGAAAAACGGACGACAGCAATCAACGACAATTGCGCCACGATTACGTCTAATGGGAGCTGTGCCATCTTTCACAGAATTGAAAAGCTGAACCCCAAAGGCTTGTGTTTGTTTGACCAGCAGCTCCGGCCTCAACTGACATCGACATGCAGGCCGTCAGCGAGTTAAATTATGCCGTTGCCTGTGGGAGCACTCGGCAACCGGTTTAAGCGAGAGCATCTGATCTGTGGCTCTGCTCCCCTTCTCGATTTAAGCCGGCTGCAAAATTTTGGCTCGTGCTTAGTTGGGCTCTGTGCACGCAGCTGCTTTGGCCAAAATTTGGCACTTAAATTGTCACTTAATCGAAAATTTAACTTTATGGGCGACCACAGGTGCAGTTTTTTTTTTATCTTTCTCGGCACGTGGTTCATTTGATGAACCAGCTGCTGGTTTAAATTGGTAGCTTTGTGGAACATTTTTTTGATTGCCACGAAGCCTGCCAGAAAACAAAGCTGTGTATGTGCATACATATACATATATATATATATATATATGTACATACAAAGTGGATTTGCATTTGAATGTGTTTGTGCAAGTCTGGACCCTCCTTGCCTCATTGCTCCACGAAAATTTAATTGTTTCTTGCGGTTGTTGGCAGCTTTTTGTGACCGTTCGTTTTGCTTTTGCCTTGGCAACATTTGTTGCTGGTGGGGGGAGTTTGGAGGGACAGCAACGACCATGACTTTGTGCAACTGGCGACATGGCAAAATGTTGCCGTGGCAACTTGATTATGGCCCATGCATTGGCATCATTATGGCTCTGGCGAGACCTTATTTGCTTGGCGCATAATTTAAGTTAAAGCCTCGCACAAATGTCGCGTCATTGTTGCAATGTCTGTTTGTGGCCTACGCGGCTGCATGCAGCATGTTGATGATGTTGGTCGCCCGGCCCGGGCTCAAGCCAGCATATAACTGCAACTCTGCAGCGCTTGGCTGCTGGCGCTTGATTGCAGGTTGTCAGGAGACAGACTCGGCTCATCGAAAGCTCCGCTCGGTCTGCCGCCTGTCGCCTGCTGACATGTTGCATGCATCCCAAAGGCATCCATGGCCATGTCTCTCAATTGCATTTATGTTTGCCATGTCCCTTTTTGACGTGGGTCGCTTGTATATCTTCTGCCTGAATTTAACTGGTTTCTGCTTTTGAGCTGGGCGTGTCATTGGCAGCCGCAGTTGGCCTCCCTCCTCGATTCGTTCTCACTCGTGCCACGTGAGCGGGATATACATGTATGTATGTTTGTATATTTGAAAACAGATCTCTAATTGCAACTTGTAACAGTCTTCACCCACACATATGCATACTGCGTGTAGGTGGGTGGTGGCAACAGATAAGATATCTAACGAAATAATAATAATAATAATCTATATAGATGTGGCACAGCTGAAACGTTCCCAAACCAGCTTAAATATTTCTTTATTATTTATTTTTGGGGGAATATATGGCATAGAACGTCAATATATTAGGTACATCTGATAAAGAACAAATTCAGGTTACGAACTATGTACCTATTAATAAGTTCATCTGCTCAACTAACGTTCTGAAAGTCATAAAAGCAAAACATTTATTTACATACATTCATAAAACAAATAATTTGTTAGCCGTTATCAGTTGATGAATCTAACTGTGAAAATCATTAAGTGACCACAGTGGGTAAAGCTCTTGTAAGGTCAACCATTAGAAGAAGAGCTAGAGATAGCCAATAAAGATTCAACTCGCGAGCACAAAACTCAGCTGGGACGTTCAGATTGAACTCTGAAACTAATTTGATTTGACGCAAGGCAATTTACGACAGCCTCGAGCGGACCGGTACGTTGGGGTTGGGGGTTGGGGCTTATCTGGGCGGCTAACAATTCGGGGCCATCAAATTAATTACGAACGTACTCGCATGAGGAAGAAACAGTAGCTGTAAAAAGTTAATGAGCTGCGGAGCAAGCGAAACAACGAGAAACGAGAAACGGCCACAAGAACAACCAGAAGTCAAAACAAAAACAAAAAACGAAAGAACGCATCGTGATCGGAAAGTGCGTTTGTTTTGATTATGTGACAAACAAAGCAGCAGAAGAAAGAGAACGACAAAAACGAAAAAAAAACGACGGCTTTTAATTTAAAAAGTTGCTGGCAAAGCAGCATAAAGAAAGAGAGAGAAAGAGAGAGAGAAAGATAGAGATCGCAAGACAAGAGAGACGAAAAAAGAGGTAGATCGGCGAAACAAGCGCAACAAGCAAACACACATTTGCCACATGTGGCAGGCAGTTCAACTCAAACAAACTGGTTTTACACTCCCACACATACATTTATACATACACAAGCACACTAAAAGCAGCAACAGCGTGAGGGAGAGAGCACAAGAGCGGCAGAGTGTGTGTGTGTGACCGTGTGTTTGTGCCAGCTCACGCGCTCAAAGTTTGAAGCTCAGCTCCGGTTCAGGTTCAGTCGCCGTTTCAGGCTCGTTCGTTTTTGACGCGCTCGTCTGGGCATATTTTGCGCAATTTTTTTTTACGTTTTCTGTGACTTTGAAGAGCTTTTGAAATCAATAAAATATTATTAGTTTCTAACAACTGTCTATTAAAAGTGAACTTACTTTTTAAGCGTGCGTTCTGTGTCTGTAATAAAAACAAACAAGTTTTCATTTATGTTCATGAACAAGATCTTTAAACAAAAGTATCGGCAAATAATATTTAAATACTCAAACGACTTGTTTAGTAAATTGTGTTTTGTGCGTGAAAAGAAACTTATTTTGAATTGTTTGGATTTCAACAAACTATAAAACTAAGCAATTTTAAAGGAGTTACAATAGGTAAGTAAAATATATTATGTATATAAATAAAAATAATCTATAAGTGTGTGATGAGAACCTTTAAAACTGTATGTGATTTTTTATTTACTATGCACATATTTAAAAAAAGGTAAAATGGTATATTAAAATAAAATAATATAAGTCTAAAAAAACACTGTAGTCAATAATATATTACCATTTTCTGCATCGCATAGTCTCCATTAAAAAAATACAGAATATACAAACATAACCCTGACCTAGGCAACAAAATCAATCAGAAGCATGTAGAGTTTTTTCTTGGTTAACTATACAAACACTCTAAATAAATAATAAAATTTAAATTAATTTAATTTAATTTGTTAATTAATTAATTTGTAGCTTAATTTGTTTAACTTCTGATATTTATATAAGCTTAAGTTTTGGTAATATATATTTTATTAAATTCTCTATTACATTAACTCTTTTACTTTGGCAAAGCCTGTAATACGAAAGTTACGATTGAAAGTAGTTTTAACAGCACATCTGTTATATCTAATTAACATTTTGACTCCCAATTTAAATCATATACTTGAGCACATCGATTGCAATTGATTGCATTAATTCGAGTGGGTTCCATTTGTTATTGAACTGCGGCACGAGCATAAAAGTGGGTTATATTAATAAGTAAAGGCGTTTGGCTTGGCGTCATCTTTAAGATTGCGCAGCTGGCCCAATCTCTGGGCTCGCTATAGCCAGATTCGTGACTAGTTTTGCGTGCTGGCCAAAGCGAGTGGGTCGCTTGTGGGGAAACCTTCGTTGTACTTTTTGCCATGCACTGGGTACAAAATATAATTGTTCGATTGATAAGTAAAACTCTCAGGCCCGGCCATGTTGCTCTAATTTATTTACGCCTTGATGTTTCCGCCTCTTGCTTTTCAGCATTTTTTCTTTTTTTTTTCGGCCAAAGCAGAAATGCAGTGCCATAAAATATTTTTATATCGAGGCGGGAAACCTATATTGGCACCCACGCCCAGCGCACCCAGCACTTCAATGCCAACCGACATTGCCCTCGACAGTCCCATAATTCTCCGGCTTAATTGATTACAGCAAGTCCGAGTGCAAAGCTGTGTCCGGCTTGGATGTGGGTGGCTCGTTTCTATGTTGATAAAATTTCAAATATATTTAGCTTAGTTTGTGTTTAGTTTCGCCTACCTACATATATCTAGCTGCATCTTAATTAGCCATTTTTCTAGTCCAAATATTGGCTATGATAAAAGCTATCTTTGTAGTTTGTGCTTAGTTTCGCCTACCTACATATATCTAGCTACATTTAAATTAGCCATATTTCTAGCCCAAATATTGCTATGATAAAAGCTATCTTTGCTTACCAATATCTAGCTGAACGTGGTGCCAAGTAAATATGGTCTTTACAACTGGTTGATAGTAATGGGTAGTTAATAATGCGCACTTGTATTATAAAATAATATATATTTTTTGATAAAACATTCGTTTCCTGGAAATTTTGTAGTAGTCATTCAAGAGGATGATGTTATAAGTACAAATGACTCAGATTTTGATAAAAAAACCAATCTCTTTTTCAGTAGCAAACTGGACGCTATAAGTATGAACAATATTTTAGAATTTTCTGTTTACTAAAAGCTGAAAACTGTTATTGACCAAATAAGTATATAATATATATATAATACATAATATATATAATATTTGTCAAAAAAACCATAGTAAAAATATATATTGCTTTTTAAAATCAATTTATTATTTTAGTGCGTGAATATGTAAAATGAACCAATGTTAAAAAAAAAATTAAATCCAACTCTGGCGAACCAAGGTTCGAACCAAAAGCTTGGTTCAAGAATGTGCAAAACCAGGTGCACGAACCCCACCAAAAAGGCAAAAAAGCGAATCACTGACAATTATTTTTGAAAGAATAATTTTCAAAGAATCTTTAAAAGCAATCTATCAACATTTAATAGAAAATCATAAAATATTTCAGATATTTAAGTGTTTACGCATTTAGGCAACTGAACAACGAGGATCCGGGTTCGAGTCGCAGGCCAGTATATGGTTGTCTTAGCCAAAGGCCATAGCAGCCGGTGCTATTTAAAAATAGTTACGTTGATAGCTTATAACTATATCCTGTATTTTAAATAATAATAATAAAATATTTAAGATTTTCTTTGTGTGAACTCACAGCTACTGTATCTGTTCACTGCTTGGAGCGCATAAAAGAAAGCCCATTTACAATGATTGTTGTGTGGCAGTCGTAGATGCAGCTTGTCGCTGTCCGAAGAGATGGTAGACTGTGAGTTGTAGAGTGGCATTGCATCGCAACGCCATCGCTTGTCACTAAATTGACCCATTTCGAAGCTTAAGGCGATGCCAAACGAAAAAGAAAAAAAAAACATTAAAAAAAACCAGACTGACGACTCAGACAAAGCCTAGAATCACTCCTTCCTTGCCCCCTCGTAGCAATACGAACCAGTTGCACGTTGAGTGCATGTTGTACATAGATGGTGCATGCCCGAAACTGAAACTGTTGGCATTCCTTGGCCGCAAACTTTTGGCGGCCACTGTCGAGCTGTGATCTCCTGTGTCTGAGCCGGAGTCTGACCATTACATTCTTATCTTAATATGCACATTTCTTCGGGCTTCTGGGTCTTGTCTTGTCTTGTCTTGTCTTCTGGCTCGCTGTCTTCTCTTTCGCGGCTTACGTGCGTTGCCTGCCGACGAGCACGGGTCCCCTCTCTTTCTCTCTTTTATTATCATACGTATGCTCATTAACGAGCCAAGTAACGGTACATATTGTTGCCGGTTATGTAATGCATGGGCATGTTATATATGGCTGTATAAACACTCGGAGAAAAATACAAGTATCTTTTACTTAAATCAAGTTAAAGAATAGATAAAATCCGGCTAGGTGGAAATTTCTTATCCTTACATTTTCTAATTAAAGATATTTTTAATACCAGAAACTTTGTAATTCCAATTAGAAATATTCCTGTAATAAGCTTTTTGTGCTTATTTCCAAAATGTTATTATTTTTTTGGTTTCATACTTAATTTAAGAATATCCAAGAATGAATAATTGTCAGACCAGATCAGAAAATTTGGATTCGCCTTTTTCTCTAAGTGTATTTAGTTTAGCATGCGCATGCTATATGTAGTACCTGATAAATCCATCGGGCAGACGAGTCGCTGCCAGTTGGAGTTGAAGTTGGAGGCCGTCTCTCGTTCGTTTGCTAATGACATAAATTGTCCACTTCACATAGATGACAGCTATTGACGACTTAATTATGCTGATGAATGCATTTTCGCAAATGTTACGCGGCAAGCAATTGAAATGTGCAGTGCAAAAAGCAGTTGGAGCTATCAGACAGCGGAGAACTGAAGTGAAAACAGTACGTAAAAAATAAAACGACTTTAAAGATACACCGCAAACAGGTTCGGCATGCATATTGATGCTAAAGAACAACACGTAACAGTCGTAAAATGTTGTCTGGAATAACTATATATATATATATCTAGAAAAACAGTCCTTGGCGGTGTGTTCCAGGCTTATAGACAAATTGAAATAACTAGGTTACGGGCTCGAAACCCAGGCAAGAATACCTAGAAGTATTTAAAAAAAAACCAAAATATATGTTAAGAATAATCCTCACAACCCAATATATACACACATTTATTTATTAAATATGCATAAAAATAGAATTACTGCAAACATTTAAAACCTGTTAGAAAATACGTTATTTTCAAGCTAAAAGAAATGCTTAACTTGAAATGAAGTCTTTTCTTTTTTACAGTTCTGTTTAATATCTGCATTAAAATTTAAAAAAGACGTTCACGTTAATTTATTAACTCTTACGCGATCTACTTATGAAAGGCAAAATTATTATGATCTCCAACAATAATCCAATTATTTTTTGCCAAATGCCAAAAAATCCCATAACCTAGATTTATTTTATGTTCGTAAATTAACCTTCGAACGGAGCCCATTTATAAGCATTATGTCCAATGTCGCTGCTAGTTTGTTGCCAAAATACCGAAAACCATTAACAATCATATCTGTCTATATATAGCGCAGATGATAATAAATCTTTTACCTGTAGCTGGGATCTGCAAATACCAATGCCGCATGTTGTTACACCAAATGGGATTAGACGCAAATGAAATCAAAATTGTTTTTTTGTGCAAACGGGATGTACAACTTAATTATGATCTTTTGTAGAGACCAGTAAAAATATGAAAAGAGACTAATTAACATAAAACATGTTTGTTTTTGCCACACGACAAAGAGCTAAAATTCAAAAGCGCATAACATATTCATGGCCACTCTCACTCATAGCTCAAAAAAAAAAAATAATAAAAATAATAATAGTGAAAAAACGGGCAAAAAAGATTTTGGTTTGATTTAATGAGTCGAGTCGCATTTATCATAATGTCAGTGATATGTTTAAGTTGGTTGTTTTTGCCGTTGTTTCTCTATGGATTAGTGTATTTCAGAGTTGACTGAACTCCGGTTTGGACTATCATATCATCGGCCAGGCGCGGATCCGTAGAGTGGCATCCACATTGCCTACGTTAATTCATTCGCTGTAATTAAGTAGCGCGCTTGAATTTGTTTTAAATTAAAAAAAATCATAATAAATGTTTGATTTAAATATTCATGTAGTGTGGGTCCGGTTTTGAGTGTTGACTTTGAAAAAAAAAACATTTTTGACACGGATTTGTGGATTTTGTGCCGACCGGAAAGATCAGCACGCGAGGGTTAATGGAGCAATGCCAGGGGGAACCAGTTCCGCAACTCAAACGGAACTTTTATATATATACTAAATGATTTACGGAATCACATCAACGTACAGAAATATATGCACTTATTATAATTCAGAATACCTTATTCAATCTTAATGTTATTTATCAGCACTGCAAATTATTTTCCCATTCATAAGGTAAATTAAAAAAATTCCCAAAAATTTGTGTCAATTTGTTGTCCGACTTTTGTTTCTTTTGGATTGTTTATGTTATTCGCTTGCGATGATTTTGTGGTTTTAAGACTTTTGTCACACGCTTTGTGCATGTTTTTACTTTACTTGTTTTTTCTTTCTTATTTATAGCATTCGTAGCATTTTCGCCAAATTTATTTGGCTTCGGCTTAGACACGTCTAATAAAAACAGAGCTTCTCAGTTGTTTTTTTTAATGATTCTGTATATTTTGTAGTTATTCAATGATTCGCATGTAATGTAAGTATGTTTTTTTAATTTCTTTCTTTTTTGGAACGTGGGATAGTTGAATGTTGAACATTTTTATTTACCTATGTCGAAACCTTTCTTTGCCACAGGAAATTATGACTGTCAAAAAAATTAACATTTTCGAGGTGAAAATAATAAAATACAAACGTTTATTAATTTTTAAATATAAAAATTATAAATTTCAGTTACCAAACTTCTTTTATCTAACGGAAATATTAAACTTTATAAGTCTATGAATTAATCAAAAATAAAATCGCTCAGAAAAAAGATTGCGAGTTTGAAATCCTGGCCACGCCCACTAGAAAACCCCACCGAAAATGGTGCCATCAAACATGAAAATCGGATCAGTTTTGAAGCTACGGATCCGAGAGCGTTACTTGTCAAAATTTTTGTCAATTTTAGCATGATTTTTGACAAAAAATTTGACCCCCTCAGAATCGGATTTAATGTTGTTTTTTATACTATTTGAGGCAACCACAATCGATTAAAAATATAAATTCGCATTTCAAAATTTTGAAAAAAAAATTTTTTTAAATGAGTAAGGGGAGTACATGCTTTTTTTTTATCAAAAAAACGAAAAAAAATATTTTCGAAAATGAATATATTTGAAATGTAGAATCAAACTAGAGGACAAACCAAAAAAAATGCCATCAAACATGAAAATTTGGCAGACTGTGTTTGGGTGACCTTCTTATAAGATCAAGCCGGAGAATGTTGGCCACGCTCACCTCTGCTCCTGCGAAATATTAAAATTCTTTATTTTTTCAAAATAACAATAAGAAATACTGTGTACTGAGAACGAGTATTACGCAGTCGGCTACGTCCGACTGAAACGTTCTTACTTGTTTAAGTTTAAAACTCACTTATTGGTGCGCAAAAAAAATGGACTTTTCAATAAAATTGCGACACGAATACGAGTATTTGAAGTAAGTGCAGTACGTGTATCTATCGACATCTGAAAAGGTGTCAGTTGTGATTGCGCATTTGTGGCATGCAAATTGAAGAATTTCCAACGTGGGAAAACGAGTTCAACGTCGTTATAGCTGTTGCTCTCACTGCCGTAGTTGCTGTTGTTGTTGTTGCTGTTGTTGTCGCGAACGCCCCAAAATCAAGTCAAGCTGAAAAGCGTTAAAAGTTTAAACAAACAACGTTGCGAGGAAAATCGCTCACGCGTTGAAAGAAAAAAAACCAGAGCAAATACAAGTACTTGTTGAGTAGTGTATACACTCACACAGCCTCGAGGACCCACCACACCACACCACACCACTTACCGTACAGAAACGTACAAGTATCTGTAGTACTCACAGATATCGATTGCAAACAATAGTTCGTATCTGCATTTGGCTTGAAGTTTGTTGCGGTTTTATTTATTTATTTATTTAGTTTTTTTTTTTTTGGTTTTTTGTGTTTTTGGGCTTGGGCAAAATTGTTGCAATTCCCAATGATTGGCAATTTCCAGCATCGCCATTAGCTCAATCTTTGTGCCCGCCCGTCGCAATGGCCCGCAGTTAATTGTGTACAATTATGCATTAATGAGTGCATCTGGCCAAGAGCACGAACTCAGGTTTGAGAATTCTTGCATGAAATGTTGCATGTACTCGCAAACAGACAGATAAAAGAGAGCGAGGGGGGGGGGGGGCTGGATGATAGATTTTTTTATACATGAACAGCAACTATTCGAAAATCGATAA
Organism: Drosophila robusta; assembly: GCA_035043565.1. Classification (NCBI taxonomy): domain Eukaryota; kingdom Metazoa; phylum Arthropoda; class Insecta; order Diptera; family Drosophilidae; genus Drosophila; species Drosophila robusta. The sequence continues at coordinate 4,329,424 of JAWNMW010000572.1, forward strand.
ATTTTCTAATTGCACGCTTCACGATCGCATGCTGAGATAATGATAATACCATCGTGTAAATAATGATGCACTCTGGAATCGTATACTGAGATTTATTCGCCTGTTTATACCCTAAGGGGAGCACAACGTGGCCAGTTGACATGTGGTATGTGGAAGAAGGGTATTAAATGCAACTGAAAAAATAAAAGCTTACAAGAATGATGTATAAGTATAAAGCTAAATTATAAAGGCTTATAAACTTTCTTTACATTATTATGAATATTATTCTACAGTAGAATAAGATTCTAGATTTGTTAGACGACAAGGTCCTAGTTAAGATCAATTAAATAATTTTCTTTTCAAATAGCTGAAAATTCTTAAGCAAAATTTGTATTTATTATTTCGCATTTATTATGAAAAGCTCTTTGTTAAACATATCTATACCATTAATATTAATTTACATTGTGTGCGGCATTCAAATACATTGTTCAATTGTTCTACAGTGGAGACAAAGCCTAATGGCCCATTCATATTCGACTTTGTAGTGATTTGGAATTTATAGCCCGCACAGAAACAACCTTCTAATTGCAACCCACACATCCACTCGTATACCCGGTGGCATTACTTGATAGACAATTTGCACGTTGGCGACAGCGATTGGCATCGGCATATGCAAAGCGTAATAAATTGTTGTTAGTCGTAAAGTGCATTATTCAATATGCAATTTTGTCAATTAATTAAAATTTTGATTAATTTGCAATGCAGCACGAAACGAACATTAATTAAATTGAACAAATATGTGTGTGTGTGCGTGCGTGTGTGTGTGTGTGGGGATCTATGGGACACTTGACTGTTGACGGCATTTTATTAAGATAAAAGAATGTGACAGATAAAAAGAGATGGATGGAGAATGAGTGAGGTATAGCGACAGAGATAGGTAGAATTTATTTAACATAAATTGAATGTGGTATATATATTTAGGCTTTTTATTATACTATTCTAAAAAGTTCATTATAAAAAAATGTATGCTCAACTTTACGACCTTTACCTTTAATTAAGGCACTCTGTAGCCATGTGCCTCAGGTGATCATTATGTATTCAGCAACGCCCCATAGGAAATACTTCAAAACAAACCGTACCATTGACCTTTCCCAACATTTGTTGTTTTACTGCCCCGGCTCAAGTTGAACCTGACTTTTCAAGCTTAGATCAACAGAGTTTTGTTATTTTGTGGCGAATGTAATTACCATAACGAAAATATATAGATACGAGTATTCACCTAATTTCCTGCCACACCAGCGGCAACAAAAGACCTTCAATTGCAAAAAATAAAAAATATTAAAAATGCAAATTTTAAGATCTTTTTTGGGGCTGTTGCTTTAACTTTAATGTCAAATTATTGGTAGTTATCAATTTGAAATCAAGGTCTCGCAGTTTGCATTTGTATGGGTACAAGCACAATAACAATAATAATAAAAATAATAATAGCAATTATTGTAATTATAATAATTATCGATTTTAATAACAAAGCACTTTCCGACTATTTAACTTATTGTTACGACTATTTGTTAAGATTATTAACGGCAGCTGCATTTTTTCGTGTGTCGAAATCTTTCAACAGGTATTATTTATTTTGGTTGCTTATTTCATGTATAACTTAAGAATAATGTAATAAATGAAGTTAAATATTATTAAAATCTTGGAAATGTTTAGTTAGCTTATGTTTTACGATCTTTTAGAATTTTTAATTTACATGTTTGTTTAACATTTAAAACGTAATTTAAATGGTTGTTCTAGAAACTGGTTTGGATACAATTAATTTCTACACTTGGAGAAAAACGCCGTTCTTCGTTCTTATGTAAGCGGGATAGAGTACTTATTGTTTGATGCGTACAATTTAAAGTATAATGCATGCTTGAATATTCTTAGTTTAAAGAAAAATGCTTAGGCAAAAAATATTTAAAACTTTCTCAATCGATACTTTTCAGAGTTTCGTATTTGACAACGTGCATATATTTGAACACAGCATTTTCAATTTTTATTTACTCATATAACTACTTTAGTAATAATAAATGAACATCTCTAAATTATTTATAGTCTAAATTGTATTTTGATTATAAACTCAGATATCTTCTTTAACGATTTACAGGGTATCTTGGAGTGTTGTTGAACATTTTCTGTTGTAAATGTTGCTGATTTTGTTTTGGGATTTAATATTAAGCTTGTGGATACCTACATTTAACTTACATGCAAACAGTTTGTCTGCCTTATGCTGTTCAGATACACACGTATCTGACAGTACCTCAAGCCTGCAGATACATAGAGAGAGATATATACTAGCAAAAAAAAAACGACTTTCAACTGCCAGCTTATCGGGTTAGTCAATTAATGTCAGCTTCGATTTCAATTAAAGCAGATAATACTTACGTCTGGCATTTTAGTTAGACGATGATAGTTTGGCCTAATGTGCCGCAATTACGTACATCGATTGGCATTTAATTAAAACAAATATTCACACAGCTACCACGAACAGTGGAAAACGCACTCATTGAGATGCGAACGGGGTCCCAGCATACGGCAGGCCGTATACCATATGCGATAGACGGGTGTTATCTATACGATAGCGTGGATTTGACAGGTTTAGGTTTTAATTTTTAGCTGTCGAGTAGCTCGAGTCGCTTTTAGCGTATTTATATGGTATTGTTTTTGTTTTAATCTGCAAAGATTTGCATTTCTGTCTACGCCAATGATTTATGCGCTTTGTGCTTTGTTGTTGTTGTGATTGTTGTGATTATTATTGTTGTTGTTGTTGTTGTTGTTATTGTCGCCGCTGTCATCGTCGTCAAATGGATTTTCATTTTATCCCATCCGCCGGGCTTTGTTTTCATTGAAACGGCAGCTTATTTGCCTTTCAATCAAACTCGAACCCAGCCGGACCAAAAGCCGTACAATTCGCAGAGCTTTTCAAGAGCTACTCGATTTGAGGCAATAACCAGTTGTATATCTCTGAAGGTCTTGTGTCGGAAGTTAAGGTCTATGGGCAGTTCTGAAGTTCAATAATTGACAGCTCTAATGTACGTACATTTAATAGAAATATAGCTGAAATATTGCTTGTTACTTTTCTTACTACGTTATTTATTTAATTATTATTAACTGGCAATGATTGAGCGCGCTTAAAATTCGCAATTGGTTTAAACTGAGCTTTGATTGGAGAAACGGAATTTTTGAAGAAGTGATTTCTTTTGCATAGTACTTGATCGATCTGTCTTTAAACACTTTAGTAATATTATAATTATCAAGTGTTTTATCTAACAACTATTTGCTAATTCCCACATTTATTTATCCTTTCTTCTATCCCCCCCACCAAAAAGTGGCTCCTTAAATAACATTATTATTATGATGTATTTTCATGAGTTTTGACACAAAACAAGACAAACAAATTATTTTTAATTGCTACATGAGCCGCACACTTCCACAGCCAGCGGGCATATGGAAAGTGTGAAAACTGGAAGAGCATCGGGCCTGATGATGCTGAACTGGTATAAATAATAGAAATGTTGCCAGGCCCGAAACCCAAAGATCGGCAGCGACGATTGGAGAAAACACAGCGCGGCTGCTGTTGTCAAATGGCAAACATTTGCCAGAACATCGGGAGAAATCCGCGATAATGGTGTGTGCCTGTGTGCGTGTGTGTGTGTGTGTGTGTATGCACAACAAACACCACATGTGGTCCATCACGAGGAAGGAGCCAAGAGGCAGCTAGGGAGAGTTGTACAACGCCAGACGATGATCGCAGCTACTTAAGCCATGGCAACAGCCGGCATAAAGCCTGGTTTAACTTAAGTGTTGTAATGTTAACCCGTCAGAGTGCAGATAAATGACTAATGCGTGTTATGACTTGAGCGGATTGGCATTGGGTATTAGGCATCAGGCCTTAGAAGAAAGACCACGCTAGAAAGTAGACACCAGGCGAGATAAGTTAATCGGCCTTTACACACTTCAAAAGTACATTAAATTCAAAATGGATACAATAATTGAGCGCAAGAGAAATTTAGAATTGCAGAGAACCCGATTTTCTTACGAAATATATAACGCACTGAAGAATATAAGTCAGGTTCCATATATGTATGTTTTTGAACAGGACGGTAATATTTTTTATGCAAATAAGTCTTTCTGTTGTCTGTTGTCTTTCTGTTCAAGGTGTTTTAATAAAATTTGGTATGGATCTTTATTTTTACATCATACGAGCTGAATCGGGCTACAATATCATATAGAAGTCGTAGAAAGGAACATTAATATAATAACTTTTGTATAACTAACTGTTGTATTTGTAATTTGAAAAAGGTCTATCTTAATCAAGTCTATGCATTTTTGTATATGAAATTTTTTGGTTTTTAATGATATCATACACAAACTCAGCTCTCAAGGTACACCTGCTGGAAAATTATTTTTTGCATAAAAAGCTTTTCTATTTTCCAAAATATTGCGGTGAATTTTTTTAAATTCAGATAACTAAAAAATATAATTCCCATTGGAATAATCAGTCTAATATTGATTTCTTACATATAAAAAAGAAGAAAGAAATTTTTGGCAAAAATAAAGAAATTGTATAAAACAAAATATGCTTTAAAGGGTATTAAATTATCACTGCTGTAATTATTATTTCTTGTTTCGTTAGAGATTATAATAGTACAGACTGGCTCTTAACTCGTAACTCATTGCTGCCAACCCTATTTAGTATATAATATACGATGCTTATGTAACTAGAATGGAAATCATTGAATATATTTGTACTTAAACAAGTTTAGAGTTCTTGCAGCGAAAGGTCTTTGCAGAACAGACCCACGAACAGGCCAAACAACTGCAAGAAGAAGAAAAGAGGAGATATAGACATGTCGATAAGTTCAAGTTATCCGCACATGGCAAAAGAGGCGGAGTGTACAGGAGGGGGCACTGAAAAGATTCATCAACAATGAGATTCGCTTTTGTTTCTGCACACAGAGGCTGTTGTCTGCTGATTTTGTTTTTGCCAGCCTACAAGAGTTAAGAAAGGAAGATGAGCAGAAGAAAATAAGAAAAGACAAAAAACAAAAAAAAAAAAACGAATAGACTGCACGCCGACAAGTTTTCGTGGGGGTTAGCCGAAGCGTTGCAGACCCCTTCAGGTTTAGCCTTGAGCCGCCTTTGGACGTTCTAATGAGTTATTTCCAGCAGTAAAACGAGCGACATGCAAAGCCAACAAGTGTCAACATTAATTTGAAGCGGTCCGCTGTTAATTTCCAATGCGAATGTCACATAAATTTCTCATATGCTCAGATATATATACTTATATATAATGTAGTATTATACATATGCATAACTCTTATATATATTAGCATGTATCTTGTTTCTGTATCTGTATCTTTTTCTGCAAGCTGCGCATATTTGCCACACCCTGCGCTGAATTCTTCGTTTATTTGGGCTGTCAACTTTTATAAACAAAATGCTGTTGACGCCTCGGTAGCGCTTAAAGATGATATCCCAAAAACATAAGCGAAATTAAATCGAAGTTTAAATACACTTCCAAAAGAATTTCGAGCTATGAAGTAATAAGGGGCCATATATTAATTTTTAGAATCTGTGCAAAAAAGTATTTTTAATTATTAATGTTGTCTGAATTTTTCATTTTATGTTAATGTCTAACTAATAGTACCCTTAGTTAGGGTATATAAAAATTAAAATAATTTTTGTTTTCTTCGCTTCGCTTCGCTTCGTTTCAGTTTTTGTGGTGTCATTTGTTGTGTCTTTGCGCGACTTCATGCCCAGCATGCAGAATTTTTTGATTACTTTTGGCGAGCACTGTGTTTTTTATTTTTTGGGAGTTTTCGTCTTTAAAAAGATATATTTATTTACGTATGCATAACATTGAATATATTATACTATGAGATAATGAGTTCCTTATATTAAATATATATCTATGGAATAGTACGTTCCACGCGATATTTGACCTTTATTTTGTTTTTTAAATGCATTCAACGAATTCTAAGAATTTCCGGTCAGTGAATGGCCAAAGTTCCCAGTGTTATTAGACAAAACTTGAGAGCTTATAAATATCAAACTAAAACACCTCTACACGAGATAGAAATCTAGTGGCGAAAGTACATTAAAATTTATGATATCAAATTTTGTGACGAAAGATATTCAATTAAGTATATAAACAATTCCAAAATATAAAAAATAATTGGGGACTCTGCACTTTGAGCAAGAAGCTCCAGTTTCTGTGCTGAATCGCCAATTAATTTCTTATAATTTGGAATTGTTAATATATTAAATTAGTTTAAATATTAATAATTGTTTGTATATTAAAAGTTAATAAATAATAATATAACTATCGGTATATAACTTGACCTGAACGGACTATCAAAACATCAAAAGTTCGCGTATATATTGCTCCTCGCTTTGCGCACACTTCGTGTTGTTTCGCCACTAGCGCTGACTGTCGTCATTAGTGATATTCCACACTAATTCAAAAATTAAGTTAATTAAAAAATGGCAATTGACTAAAAAGTGTAATAATAAAAATAATGACAAAGATGAGACAATTATAATGACAAAAATATATATAGAATAATACATAATAATTACAATAATAACAATTATTTTAGATCTATCTTGCCGCCTTTGCAGTTCTAAGCGCTGAAAAATAACGATGTTTTTCCATTTCCATTTTTTATTTCAAATGACATTGCGGTAATATCCTCCACTGATAAGATTCTTTAAGTGAAACACTCCTCCATTGTCACTTTAAGCCAGCTAGCACCTTTGCTCTTTAGTCGCATAAACATATCTACTTTTATCACATGTCCCTTCGTGCTAACTTGCAATAAACAATAAATAAATGTCATCGTCTTATTTCTTGGTATTCTAACATCCTCGTATCTCATGGCTGCACCTGGTTGCATCAATATCATGACTGCATTAAGCTCGCCTCAGTTTTCAGCATTTCGGTCCAATTTATGAGTATGCAGAACGCGCTTAAGATACCATTTATAGGTTCAATGCTGCGCTTAAGCTTGAAATTAATGCGACATCTTGCCGCATCAGCTTACCAGTTGTCCCTTATCCGACTGCGGCCCCCCTTGTTCCTGTCCCTGTGCCGCACATGTGCAAAACTTAGCTGCCTGCTTTTGGTTTTTAAATTCTGCTTAATGATTTTTTATGAATTTATTGCCAGCGCAGCCGGCGCACAATTTGCGCATGCGTTGCCCCCAATGAGGCTGAACCGAGTGTAGCTGTGTTGGTGGTGGACCAAAGGGGGAAGGGGAGGGGGGGGGGGCGGTTGCGGGCTGCCCACACCAGAAGGAAACCTTAAGCAACGATTGAAAGCAGGCGCGAAAAGTTCGCTGCGCATCAAGGCAAAAAGTTGAGCTGTGCGAGTGTGTGCGAGTGTGTGTGTGTGTGTGTTTGTTTGTTGTTGATGTTTGTGGCAGCCTTTTAAATTTTAAGTGGTTGTGCGCTCTGGATGGGCATGCTGCATGCATATGGCGCATGTTGCAACGCCTACTAAATCATCCAGCAGCATGCCTCAATGTGTGCCTACAGATACATTTGTTTGCACCAAAAACAACAAGAACAACAGGCGGAAAGCATTTAAAACGTTGCCATACGCTGCATTTCCTGCTCGTGCTCATGTGTGTGTATATATAAATATGTAAATACATATAAATAGCATATATTTTCGATCTATGTGCAAGTTTCAATTATTCAATGAATGAACAGCTTTGTCTTGGACAAACATCTCCAGTCAGAGATCAAGGCTGACTCAACACATGGATTTTAATAGCCAAGAACTTGCTGACATAGATACGAGTACTGTGCGCCAAGTTTTTAGTACATATAAATATACAGATATGTATATTTTTTGTATTATTTTTATAAGTACTGAATATATTTTATATTTTAAAAATATAAGGCTGGAGTTCGAACCCGAATCTGCTTCCGTTAGACAATTTTTATAGCGAGGACTGCCATAAATTTTAGAGCTATTTTATTTTAATTTCATAACAAACTTCCTACAGTTATCTTAACCATTTTATAACTGCAATTTGAAAAACTTTATAACTGCAATGAAAAACCTTTAAATATTTTCAGTAATTTTTATTTAATCTAGAGAAATGCTTTAAAATTTAAAGTGTTTATTCCAAATTAAATTTTATAGCATCTTTTTTCTTTATTTTATAAGTTTAAATACATTTAAATTTACACATAAAAGTGTTTCAAAGTAATTTAATATTATTTATTAATTTATTTTAATAATTCTTTTTTATTTTATAAATTAAACACTTTCTAAATATCTATTTAAATTAAACAAAATACTTTAAATTTAAAAAGATTTCATATTATTTATAAAAAAAAACTATATTTAAACAACTAACTTACTAACTAACTTTTTTTAGGCTGAAACTTAAATTTTAGCTTATTACGAAATGTAAATAAGCTATAAAGATAACTTTGATTACATAGGGAAATTTTTAAATTTTAAAATTAAAGTAGATATTAACATTAGTTTCTGCAATTTTGCTTTACAATTTTTAATCATCTTTTTGAATTCAAACGTAGTCACGAGCTTACAACAAATCTGCCTACACATCTTATTTTCAAGAACATTTTCTTTCAAGTATTTCTTGTACATTATTTGACCTCTTTAATTGCATGTCTGGCTAAGATACTATTATTTCAACATCTACCAGAGCTAACCCAAGTCAAGCTTAATTTCTTTCCGCTGTCTTTGGGACCCTAAGACAAAGTGTAAACAAAGGTCATGACATGCCAAGCAAAAAGTGTTAAAGAAACATGCGAAAGAAAACACATGTAATTGTTTAATTACAAGCAAAACAGTTAAGTTCACTCAGTAACTGAAATAGTTAACTTTGGTTGCAGAAGGCCTTGTGCTGAAATATTGTTGAGGGGAAATAAAACAATTAAAGGTCCCCACACAAAATGCAATTCATTTACATATTAAGAGTCTAGCATATCAAATTGTTTGGCTATTAGCAAATGCTCGATATATACATGTATGTAACTGAATAAACATTGTTAACTAGAGATAGCAGCGTGAACTTTTTATTAATTACAAAAGCGAAAATTTAATGTTTAGTTTGTATATGATAAAATAAGACGCAAATTAAAGGAAAATTAATAATTAATAATTTAAAAGTGTGGCTTTCAAAAAAAAAACGTTCTTAAGGTAAAAAAACATTAATTTATAAAAACTTTAAATAAAAAATCTCGGTTTAGGTAGAAATTTTGAAAATATAGGAAATATATTTCGTTATTTGTAAGTTTTAGAAAAATTCTTGCTCTGAGGTAATTCTTTTAACTTGAATAGAATATTAAAAAAATTGATATACGCATAATATAAATATAATCCCGAAAGTATTTAAATCAGAGATCAATTTTTTACTGCAATTACTTAACAATTTATGTTTTCTAGTAATAGATATTCCGTTTTAGATTATACGGACTATAATATTGAGTTTTGTTTTTTTTTTCAATTTTTAAAATGGCAATTATTATCGTAATAATTTACCAAACGATATTTGACGATAGCACGCTCACATCTCTAACTGCTAATGAAGGGCTCGATTTGAAGGTGTTAAGAGTTGTACGCAATTTGATTAACAAACTGAGGTTTCCAAGTATTAGACGAATATGTGGGCTACCGCTAGTCAAGTGAACGACCATGGTCGCCTCTGCCTCTGCGGCTTTGGCCATAAATTGTTGAAAGCGGCCAACTTGTCGCTCGTCTTTATCAATAGCTGTGGATATAAATTGACAAGCGCGACTTTGGCTTTGTAACTGAACTCAAGTGAAAATGATTGCAGTTGAAAAGCGAAGGCGAAACCAGATACGCCTTCAATCGCTGGATCAACTGAAGCTGGAGGAGGCGCTGCGACTGAAAACCACTCGAAGCACGTTTTATTTTCTGGCCTTTTTTTATTTTTTTTTGTTGCTGCTATTCATGGCTAACGAAGTGCAAAGGCGTCAGTTTGCATTCGATGAATTCCAATCACACGCATATCATTTGCCATTTGCCACTTAAGACTAGCAAATAACTAGCTATTCTTAAGTGTGCAAAGTGGTTGAACATTGAAAATGCATTCAAGGAATGACAAAATGACATAATTGGATTACAGTGAAAGCTGCCTTGAGCGCACATTTAGGGATTTGCTATACGCTTTCATAGCTAAAGAAAAAGGATCAAATTAAATTGTTTAAACCGTGCCCAAATAAATATATTTCTGTATAGTTGCAATATAGTTTCATTTTAATTATCTTCAGCAACACTCAAACAACCAAAGCTTATATTTAATATGCATAAAAAAGCTATTCCTAACTTTACATAGTTAAAGATCAAACATAATTTATATGAACTTTCCAGCATTGCTTGCTGAGTTTATAAAATTTCCTGTGAAAACTGTTTGAACACCGATAAAACATCAATCAATGGATATTTGCAATGCGCTGCGAGCGCTTTCAAAATCGTAAATCATAAAGCCCAAACTTGGATTAGATCGAAACACCTTGCCATAAATCTTTGAGACTCATTAGGTGCAACTGAAAATTGAACTCGACTTTGGTTCTGTTTTTGGCGCGCTTTCTGTGCCCAGTTTGCGACCGGCCCCCCTCCCGAAAGCACTGTGCGACCTTCAAACGGTCGACTCCACTTCACACACACACACACGTATACACACATACTGGCTAACACATATGGGTAGAGATCACGCCACTTGCGGCGCTGTTGCCAAGTTTCTTTGGCTGGGAGTTGGGGCCTGGGTTGACGGAAATGTTGCCGATCGGATGGGCACGCAAAAGAAGTTGATGTTTACGTTTACGTTTACCTGAAGGCGAAGGCGACTCCGGACCGATCGGTAACATGTTTTATGCATCCGTGGCAATGGCAACAAAAAAACCTTATATATATATATATACAAGCTTTATACAATGTTTAAGAAGAAAACAACAACAGCAAAATACTTTTAAAGGCAACGCGAAATGGCGAAGGTCGTTTAAAGGCAATGCACAGTTTATGTTTTTTATACGTTACTTTTGCAGTTTCTTCTGTTTTTACTCTATCGTTAAAAAGGGTTTCATTGTTTATTGATCAATATGTTTGTGCACATATTTTACAATTAAAAAGACTACACCAGCAGACTTGGAGGTCAAATATGTGTAGTTGCAAAAAGAGTTAAGGCATTTGAGACTAAAAGAAGTTTAAGCTTCAAAGCCATAACAATTTTTAGTATGTTAATTCTAGACTCAGTTCAATTGACCGTGTTAGTAGAAACTAGTAAAACTGAACTAGTTCAGTGGCTTGTGAACGAAACTGTACAAAATTAAGGCATTTAAATTTATTTACAACAATACAAATTTATAGATAGAACTATTGTTCTCAAAATAAATTCAATTAAATTCAATTATTAAAATTGTGAACTGGTTCACGCTATACAAAAGGTTGTTCATGAACGATATATTCAGTTTTGTTATTTAGAAGTAGAACAAAGAAGGATTTTAAGTTTTGTTTACAAAAATACAATGAAGTTAAGAAAAAATAAATGGTATTCTTAAACAACATCCTTAACATAACAATAACTTAACAAACATAAATAATAAAAAATTGAATAAAAGTAAATATAATAAATTTTTATAAGCTACTAAATAGTTAAAAATAATGCAAAACTGATTGAGTTCACCATTCAAAAATAAACCAACAAATTATTATTCCAAATCTAATAAAGAGTCAGAAAATCACGGAAGCTGTTGCTGTGTTGGTTTTATTTAAAGGTAACCCAAAAAGAGTGCTCCATATTCGGTTAGGTGATAAACAATTTTGGCTTTTTGCATATTTAAGTTCACCAAAGACACTTATGTACGTTACCTACAGTAGTAGGTCGCTGAGATTTATTTTTGCGAAACTGAACGACGTTGATAAGAGTCGCCTAATTGCTTCTGTAGCGGACGTCAACACAGTTTTTCGATTTTTCAAATTGTTGTTTTTTCTTTCGCCGGTTCCCATCATAAAGCTGTCGACTGGTTTCCTTTTTGGCGACACGCTCCGCTTATGTCAGTCAGGCAGTCAGTTAGCCGTTTCGTTTCGTGATTTTCTTTTTGCCAATTCGCATCGGATTTTGATTTCGTTGCGTTCAAGTTTCATTTTGGGGAGTAGTTGTTGGCCAGCCGGATGGTTGCTTCTTACATACTTGGTATGTGGGTCAAGCCGCGACACTTGGGCCTCACGCATAATGTCTTGATGTATTACACACAAGCCCAATGGGACCGGCGATATGGCATGAGGTGTTATTATCTGTTGTACGCAAAATGTACATATTTATTATTGCCACCGAAAAATATGAAATATGAAATTATTGTGCCATATTACGAGTACTTTTTAACAAAATGGGCTTTTGTTGCCCGATTTTAGGTCTCGGGCTTGCGCTTTAATAAATGAGCTCAACTGCTTGATAAATAATACGGTAGTGCATGTTATTAATCTTGATCTAAAAAAACTTGGAAATTTTTGATAATAATTTAGGTATTTCCCAACCGTGCAAATTGATAATTTAATTTGTTATTTTTTTTGGTAATTCCCTCTTTTTGTTACTTTACCTTTTAACAAACTTATTATTTAATTCGTTAAAGCAAAAAAGACAGACTTAATGGGTTATCAATAGTAAATAATAAAAAATTCGAATTGTTATTATTAATAAATTTGATTGATATAATTTAAGAAATTAAGGCTTTAAGCTAAAACTTGTGATGTATAAAATCAGGTTCACGAATTGAATGCATTCTTCTGTGGAGCTGACAATCTTTGTTTCTTCGTTTGACAGCCCTGATACGGGCCTACTTGTGTAGCCCTAGCAACGGCTCTTTCAAATTTTCATCGCATTTTGAGATCATGTCAATGTCTATTAAACTGTTTAACCACAATTGTTAGTCAATTAGGTTTCAATCGAATCCGTTTGGCCTGCGCACGCCTCTAAGCAAATCTCTGATCATATTAATTTTGTGGCGTTGCATAAGCACTTCATATGCAATATAAATCGAGTGGGGAGCGAGAAATGAAACACAAAAAACTTTCTACAATTATTTTAAAAAGTATTGAACTTTTCTTCTACTTCACGCGATTTACGCAACTTTCACGACCGGCAACAAAAACCACAAGCCACATGCAACAACAGCAAATGCAACAACAACAAAAATTTATGGCTGCAGCAGCCGTTTGTATCGAAATGAAAAGCTCGAATGGCTTGGCCCACGCAATGTTGTGTTAAAAAAAAAAAAAAAACAACAACAACAACAGCAAAAAGAGTGAAAACCGAAACCCTTTAGGAAATTTGTTTGAAATCTGACGGCCGATGCATAAATCCGTTTCAAATCGCTGTGCATCGGGCAACTGCACCTCTGAACAACACCAACGCAGACCCTGGGGTTACGATTTTGGAGGCGCTGTTTGGGCACACGATGCACATCGCTGCTGGAGCACAGTGGGCGTCGGCCAAATTTCAATAAAAAACTTGCCAAAGATTTTAGCTTGCAAAGAAGCGTGAAGAAGAAGCGCTTTATTTTATACAAAAAGGCGCTGCTAACTCTTGTAAAATATACGCATAAGCTGCAAAGTTAGCAGTGGTCGTGGCTGTAAAGATAGTTAGAGTTATCGATAAATCGATAATAAATGCCAGTGCTATTTAATTGCATTTGAACAATCAATGAAGGTGCGCGCAAATTTTAAATGCTTATCTGCAACGTGTAATGACAGGGCTGTATAAATTAAAGTTGTACCGTTCTGTAACCAATTTTAAAATTATTTATTGCCAAATTAATGCGCCGATTTTAAAAGGCGTCTTTAACTGTGAGTTTTTAATGTGCGTTGTTCCACTGTGCCATGCTTGGCATATAGTATATAAATCGAGTAGAGAGTCTATCAGCATGGATCGGATCGCATCGCATCGCATAGTGGCTGTATAAATGAGTTTAAACGCACGCCTTAGCCAACGAATAACGCCACTGGTGCGATGTCAAGTCTAGCTGGATTTCGAGAGCTTTTGTGAGTTGGCTAAGACAAAGATTAGGCCAACTATAGATCGTGGCATGGGGGCGTCGTTGGCGTTGGCAGCACATCGCATATCAAAATGACACCATTATGGTATTAAGCCAATCGCCACAAGCGTGTGGGATCGTGCCTCACATCATATGGGGGCGATCAAGTCAAGTGGCACACGTTTCGCTTAAGCTGGCAAGGCCCTCGAATGTTAAATAGCTCGTCTTTGTTCTGGTTGTAACCGTCGCAGGTCTTTAATTTATGCTTGCCAATAAAACAGTCCACTTAATTATTCCATTGCCTATGTTAGATTTCGTAAACGCTATTTATCAATATGTTTTAAATGTTTGCTTTGATTTTTTTTTTCTTCTTTGCAGCCACAATTCCTGGAACAACACCTACAATATTAATGAATGAATTTATCTCGACAGGTGAGTGGTGGCTTAAATAATTGCTTAGATTAGCTTACATTTAATACGTCGTGTGTCAATGAACTTATTTTGCTATCGCCTCTCTATGCGATTTTCATAAAATCAACATATGCTAAGAGGGACAAAAAAAGAACATAAAGTCTCTGAGGAAGAAAGAGCAAAAGGTGGAGCGAACGAGCTAGAAATATGCCACTATATAAGCTGATTTCCTTAAAGATCATTCAGCATCTAACTTGACTATTTACATGTTGTTTCCACACTTAATAGTACATATCCATTATCAAATCAATAACTTGCCTTGGGTTGAATATACGCAAATTTGCCCAGGTATTTGTTTAGGCAATTATAGACATTTTTTTTCTTCGAAATTTATGTGCTTGATTTTCAGCTGACAGTTGACAGTGACAGCGTTTGAAAACGCCAAATGGCCGCCGGCTGGCTCCAAAATTCGCATACAAACTCAATTTTTAAACCAATTTTGTCTTGTATGCAAATTTTTGGTTTGGTTTTTTAATTAACGTAGACACAATTTAGCTGCTTTGTACACCCCATTTGTGCACTTGCTTGGCTTTTTCACTTGAATCACGTTTGAGTGTAGTTAGGCGCACTCCGTACATAATTTGCGTAATGTTTGCTTATGCTAATCGTGCTCATTAATCAGGCTTGTTAACAACCTCAAGCACGAGTCAAGGGTTCGGACAGACCAAACAATAAATGCAATCATACGATCAACTTTATACATTTTTCTCCAGCTAAAGCAAAACGTTGTCGTTTTTTATGTAAATGAAATTGATGGACTTTTAAATCAGAGAAAAATGCTTATAAATTTTACAATACATACCCAATTGGAAATCCAATTTATTCCAAAATTGTTTATAATTTACAGTGATTAAAAATTGATTGATTGTTCATGAACTGAACAATGTAAGTTGTTGCAAAATCTTCTCTAGTTAGCTTGATTAATTTTCAATACACTCTTTTTATCAAAAACCCAAAATTTTATGGATTATAGTAAATTTCCACATGGGTCACAGAAGTTCAACGCACGTGCCACAGAAATGGAGTCGCAGCATCCAAAAAACAACAGCAGCAAACAACGAATTGTAGAGCAAAGAAAAAATAAATAAAAAACAAAAAAACACAAACGAAAGTTTAAAACACACAACATGAAAATGCGGCACAAAGCTCGGGGAAATACAATAGGCCACAAAAAAAGCCGACGCACTTTTCGCTTTTGAAACGAGGCAAGCGGAACGCGTACACTCAGAGAAACTGGTTGTTCTACATCCAAATGCGAGCGGAATTAAATTTATGTTTTGTACATGCAATTTACAAAATTATAATAGAAGCTTCTTGAAATAAAAAGTTAAGATATATCCAGCTTGATTAAGGCACGGTGTTAGTGGTTTTTCTCTCAGTGTACGCGGCTGCATTTACGACTCGCACTGGAATCGAGGTAAAGCTGATGAAATGTGCATGATTTTTTATAATTTACACGGCTTCCCCCGCCCCTATGCTGCTATTCCCCCCATTCCACGAGCGGGTTGCTCAGCGCGTGCGCAGCTCACGGCTCGTTGAGCAGCCGACTAAAAGGGGGCGGGGAGTGGGGCAGAGGTGTCGAAAGCGAAGACAAATATTACACATTTAATTATGACAAGTTGGGTCTCGCTGCTGGCCCCTGGCAGATGATGCCTTTTCACCGCCAACTCACTATGAAATTACAATAAAACGAAATTCGGCTGAAATGCAGCTTAAAATTGTCGTGGGCTGTTTGAATTCATGTGTTGTGTTGTTGCTTTTTGACACTAATGTGTTCATGATGATGATCTTTGAACTTGACTGCATTATAAGCAGGAAAAATGACTGGAAAACACAATTCAATTGAATTAACCAAAGATAAGTTCAGATCGTACTTCATATTTAGTTAAATAAACTATATGACAACATTATGAACAATAAAAAAAACTTGGTCAGCAATACAGAACAGGACAGTGTTAAAAGCTTAGTTAAATATTTCAGCTTAATTTATTTACCTAAACTTCGACTTTTATAAGGCAATGGATTAATTACTCGGATTTCGAATCAAATTCTCATACAACACACTGTGATCCTCTCGTATGTGTCGCTGTAAGCGCAACAGTTTGCGATGCAGCTTCAGATACGGCTGCATGCTGGCTGTTAGACTGGCCAAGAGTGCCTCTCTGACCAACTTGACGGTGCTCAGCTGATAGAGATTGCCCGTGGCGATCATGCAGGTGAGATCGTCGTCGCGATTCTGCAACAGGACCAAATGCTCTTCGATCTTGTTCATGCGCAATTTGAGCTCATCTTTTTCTGCAATTAGATCACGTTCGCGTATCTTCTGATCAAACAGATATTCCATTACTTCTTCCGATATATTCGAGTATTGCTGGGCCAGTGCCATTTTCCTAGAAACCTAGAATTTCGTAAAAAAAATTTTTTTTTTCTGTAAAAAAGCAATTTACTTTTCCAATGTGTCAGACTTAGTGTAGAAATGTTTACATTTGAATTTGTTACAACGTCAATTTGTACGAATGACAAGAAAATTTGAAAATTAACTTTGGATCAGTTAAAATCAGTTCATATCATGTTGCGCACGATCGGCGACTGCCCTTTGCATAATAATAAATAAATAGTTTATTATTTATTTATGCTTTACCAGGTTTACATATCGATTGCCTAGACCGATCGCCTCACACCTCATAAATCGAGAAGACCCCGTGGAATTTAGCTAACCGATCAACAGTCGAGCCCAAACAATGCCACGCTAATAATAATAATAAATTATCAACACCTTCGGTTACTCAGATTCTTGGTAACCCTCGCCCCAGTCTATTGATTTTGCTATTTACACATTATATTCTACAAATGCCCCGGACAATACTTTTGAATTGTTTTTCGAGATTCAATGCCTTTCCGTAGATCGATTTGTATTGTCTTTGGTCGTGGCTAACATAATTTTGATTTATGTAAATTTACTTAATGGCCTTTTGTTGTCAAAGTGCTAAATGGCTAAGCATATTTTTACTCTCTGAGCTGTTGGTATTTCTGCCAAGTATTTTTTTATCGGCCAAGTGTGTAAATTAAATATACGTGAAGTTTCCAGAGAGTAAGAAATTTTAGATTAATCTTGTGTGTATCTTTAGGTAAATGAATTAAGCACAGATCATTTTTTTTAATAAAACTACTTCAATGCGGTTTTAAAGTAGGTTCAGTCTGTTTTTATTTTAATTTTTTCTATTATTTCTAAAATATTGATATATATTTTAAACCCATTTAAGCTGAAAATTGTATAGTGTTTATTGAAACTCAAGTCTGTAGTTGTGTACAATTATGAGTAGGGTATACAAAAGACAAATAGATTTTTTTTATTAAACAAATTTCGATAGTTTTCGACCAGTTTATATAAATAAATATGCGATGTTTATTTATAAGCAATATTTACTAGTCGAATGCTTAAAAGTCTTACATATTTATATACTCTTTTGAGCTGCTCTTGGGTTTCGATTTTACCTATAAACAATAATGAACACCTTTGTAAACCCAGATAAAATTGTTAGGGAGGTCCGGTTCAAGGTTCAAACTAATGGCTTGTCCTTAGGTTCGGTATTTGAATCCATGAAACCAAGAATCAAAAGTTAAATTTAAAAATATATATATTTTAAATAAATATATGTTTCCGACTTAAGTTCATAGAGAAAAAAGAATTAAAATTACAAGTTCGAACCGGTTCGGCTTAAAGTGCATATGACACTTATATATTTTCGAATTATTTGGATAACTTTCGCATTCCTCAACGCGTATTTTTGGATATACCAGTTTTTATATTATTTTATGGGGAAGACCACACGCAGATGCGAGCGCACACTATTGTTGGGGTCATTTATGAGCATTTAATCCTTTTCTGTTGGGCAACAACAACAACAAAGACAGCAACAATAAGCATTACCCAAAAAGGGTGCGTTCCATGGGACATTCAAGTTGATTTATAAGGCTGGCAGTTCATGTTCCTCATATTTCTATGGCTTTCACTGTCGCACATAAATTGTGTGAGCCGCAACACCCACAGCGAACCGAAAGAGTGAAAATTAACTTGAAATGAAGACATTAAACGAGTTGGCAACCTATAAAAAAATTTATAAAAAATATGGGAAGGCGCGCCAATTGAAATTTATGTAAATGCGGTTTCTTTATGGAACACTTTTGGCTTCTGGATTAGACCGCATGACACACCCCGTCGCCAAGGGGCTATTCCCAATTTGGCTCTGGCCAGAAACAAACATACATACATATATGTGGATTCAACTATATCCTCCACTCAACTCAATGGCTTTTAATTGCTGTTGTTTGTGTTTTTTTAAGCTTTTACCCTACAAAAGTTTCTATTTACATTTATGACTTTACAAATTTCACTTCTAAAAGTTACAAACACAAAATCCTAAACTAACTCTGTGTGTGGTCTACAAGACGTTTTTTCTTTTTTTTTTAAATATTTCTCGGGCAATTCGCTAAAAATAATAAGAACATGTTTGTACACATTTTTACAACAAGCTACAGAAGAATAAAAGCCATTAAGAAAAGTGTTAGGGTTTTATAACTAAACAAGACCCATGTGAAGTAATAGTTCAACCAGTTGGCCGTATGCCAAGTGTAATAAAAACAAAGTACAGAAATCGGTGTAGTTTTGAGAAAGTTGAGTTGTGTTGGAAAAGCAAGGAACACAATATTTCTTTCAATCATGCCGAAAACACCTTTCTAAATCCGTGAAAAAGGCGGCTAGAATTTGAACCATTTTGATTTTCTTTAGGAAGAATTTGTTCTTTAAAAACCTTTCTTAATTTAATGAATGAGTTATGAATCTTTTAAGTCTTATTTTTAGGAATTTTGGAATTATAAAAAATGTTCCTGAAATAATAATTTTAATTTTCAGTTATCAAATTTCAACTTTGTTTGGATTTTGACAAAGCTTTTACTTGATTTAAATGCAACATTCTTGGTTCTCACAAACTTCGGGATGCTTTTCGACTCAAATAAGTCGTGGCACGTCAGCAAGCCCGTTTACTTTGTAAATTTTCACACTTAAGACTGTCAAATGTAATGCAGCTAATTTGCACAGTGCCTGTCATAATTTTGCGGCCCATTGCGTGCTGTCAGCTGTGGTCATTATAGCGACGAGACACTTTGCAGTCTTCTATTAAGACCTAGCATATTTTGTGATCAGTGCATGGCCTTTAATTTGACAACTGAAAGGCATGAAATGACACCACAAGAGCCGGAGTCTCAGGCCAGACCAGGCCAGGCACTCATTAATCTGTCTAAATAAAGAACGATTCCAACAAATCGCCGCGAAATCAAAAACTTTGCTCGTTTTATGCTTTTCGAAAAGTTGTAAATTGAGTTAGCTCCAAAAATGGCGGACAGCGCTCTCAATTTTATGTTATTTATAAAATAAAAAACAGCACAATCACAAATTAAAAAAAAAAAAAATAAACGTTTGTAATCGATTTGCGCGATTTTCGGTGCGAGTTTCCATTTGGACTTAAAAGTGTTTTTGGCGTGCGGCGTGTTCGGAATATTTAATTTTTTTAACTGACATCATTAGGGACACAGCAGGTGGAATTGTAAAAGATCAATATTTTGATTTTGTTGCTGTTTCATAAATTTCGAATTCAAAGCGGGACATTAGCATAAAATTTAGCCACGGCCCATTTATTTCAGCTACAGTAGGAGTTGTTAAAACTTATTTATGCCATTTGGACAGTAAATCTTATATAACTAAAAATAAAATTGATAAATTTGTTTGGCTACAATAAATCGTAATTTAAATGAAATCATCGTAAAGTAATTTATATGCAAATCCATTTTAACCAGCATGGGGGAATTTGGGTGAGTCTGCAAAATAGATTAAAGTTTATTGAGCGAGGTATTTCAGAGACCGGAGAAATTTGGCGGGCAAGTTGGAACTTGAGTTATAGGGGATTATTTTAAATACCAGATGATTGAAAACCAAACGATAGAGAAAAGGAAAGAGGTAGAAAGAATGTAAGAGAGTGTCTTGTGAGATGGGAAATAAATACCAGATTCAAATAAAATTCCATATGATATTTAAAAAGCTCCTTTAAATTTAGTTTCACAATCATATAATATTTTCTGAAATCATAAAATTATTTATTTAATTATTACAACATGTTCGTTCGGTAATAAATCATAATGCATTTTTATTAAATAGTATCTATTTTAATTAAAACTAACTAAATCAAAAAAATTATTGGCAATTATGATTAAATTTACACAGTTTGTTTTTGGTTTCAGATGATTCGGTTTAGTTCACTAAGAAGAACCAGTTTTGAGGCGCTTTGTGCAGCTCTTTTAAATATGCATAAAGCTAAAATAAGCGTAAGCGTCCTAATGTGCCAGATATTGTGCACATTAATATTGTGAACATATAGCATTGCATATTTTAACATATATTTAACAAAATGCACAAATTAATGAGCGAGTTTTTTGTTTACGAGCTTTGCGTTTAGCTCGTCTGTGTATTAATATTTTCGACACTTGATTTGTTTCGTTTGGAAGTATTTGAAATATTTACACAATTTTGTAAATGAAATATGTAATTTCAATTTAAATTAGTTGCCAAACACGCAGCGGCATGTGGCTTGGAATTTGGTTCCACGTAGATTTGGAATCTTTTGGGGGCGCTTATCGCCCATAAATGGTGTCATAAATTTACGAGATGTCAGTTTGAGCTTGAACCTGAGCTTAAGGCGGGTCGTCGACTCATATTTTGTTTATTGATAAATTAAGGCAGCTGCCTTAATTTTCAATTATGTTCGGAAACAACACGCGACACGAACTAGTCGCTTGACAATTGAATTTTTGTGGCTTTGGTTTTAGCATTTTTGTTGTTGCTGACATTTATTATTATTATTTTTATCGCCCAATATTTTATGAAGTTTTATGTGTGCCTTATTTTACTGGTTGTTTTTTTTTTTTGATTTTAATGTCTTTTGGTGGAAAGTCGCTTAGCATATTTGTTTTATTTTCTTAATTGTTGTGGAAATTAACTATGCAACACCAAAGGCTTTTAATTGCCGCCAACGAGGTTCTAATTTATGATGGTTTTCAAATTTTTATCGTTGAATACCCTGTTTCCATATAAAACTGCTGCAATGGGTATATAAATGTGCTAATAGAGGCATCTCTCATTCCTTAAAGTATTTGCTAAAGGATACATACAGTGATGGAAAAAATAATAGAAACGGCATGCATTTTTTCGGTTCAACCCATACCGTTAACTTTGTGAGCAACTTTTATACATGAAACTGTATATGTATAACTTTACTTGTATGATCTTATATGTACAGGGTAGCGTCTAGTCGTTCATACTTACTAGTTTCGTGTTTTTTATAATATTTATGTATTGTCCCCAATCGATGTGCACTCAGGCAAGTGGTCCGCACTCTCATTGTGATATTTCATCTTGTACTTCCTTCATTGGCTTCAATTCTATTTTAAGGTCTTTTCAATTTGCATTCAGAATCGGCAAATAACGTTGATTGGAGCACACAGCAAGGGGGGAAAGGACGGTACAAAAAACAAATCTGCACTATTCCGATCTCGATCGTTCCAATAATTAATAATTTATTGGCAGGCCATAAAATTTTAGTGCCCAGTGTGTGTGTGTGCGTGTGTGTGCCCGGCATGAACACTTACTTTACGTTTCGAAAGTTTTATATTATGACTATGGATAAAATGAAATGGGCTTCCTGTTGTGCATTTAATGGTGTAAATAATATATTTATTCCAACAAAGATGTTCATTTAAAGTGCGCTCGATTTGGTTTAAATTCCGTAGATTCCGCGGCTATAAAAGCTTGACCTATATATGGGTACCAAAAATTGAAACGCGATTTGTTTATATAACAAATTTGTATGAAGAATAGTATTTATATACGCTTAATATTTGTTTATATTGTTTAGCAATAGGTTACTCTACTACTAATTATTTTTATGATCATTTAAGCAGCTGGGTAATTTGATATAATATCGGTTCATTTATATTTACTCGAGGTCTTTAACTGATATACCTGCTGAAAGAACATCATTGTTTTTTCGGTGGCAGTAACCCCTAAAATTATCATCATAAATCTACCATTTTGGAAATGTAATCAAATAGAACATTCGATTATTTTCTTATCGCTTAAACCGAGGGTAATATTTCAGTTTGGCTATGAATTATGGAAAGTCAAGCACAAATATTAACAAACGGAACAACTGTGCAATCACTTTAACTAAAAGGAAACCCTTCATGTATCTATAACCCAATATTGACAGGTGAAAACCGACAAATATCCGGAAGGGGCAGAATTTGCATTGCGCTCTGCTCGCGTGATAAGGGCAGCCTGAATTTATGGCCACTTCCGTGACTCACTCAGAAGAGACTGAAACAAAGGAAAGGCACATCTACCTGAGGGTCGCCTGCATTACAATTGCCGTGTCAGAAGTTAGACTGTAAATTACCTTTGCCCGAAAATGCAACAGGGCGTCGTCGTCGTCGTCGTTTGTTGGTGCTACCGTAATTAGCATATTTAGCCACCGTCGGTCCCCAGGAAAACTCCGAATACAAATCCCGGACAATGGCTTCGGATAGTCGTATAGATTGTTATGGCTACATGTTTTTTATATTTCTTTTTCAATTCTCTACCCACACTGGAGTCTAGGCTATCTGCTTCTGCTTCCTCAGTGCATGCTGTGGCATAAACAAACACGAACCGCACTTTAGAGACCGATCCTCAGCGATCGTGTTCGCTGCATCGGCACAGTTCGTTTCAGCTTTATGTTTGGGCTCAGATGCCAGCACCAGCTGTGTTTTCACGCGTCTCTAAGAGTCAAGGTTGACAATGATCTGTGCTAGCAATTGGCAACAGGACCGGGGATCTGCCTGTTCTCAAGCTTGTGGTGGGCGAGACTGATCTTGTTACAGATCATATGAAAACAAGATCATAAAGAAAACACAAGTGTGTCTACGTAGATTCCTTTCTGCATGAGATTCTTTATTTATTTGAAGGAAAATTTAAATTTTAACATTGATGAGCATAAAAGATAGTTTTTTTTGTGACTGGAGATCGTCATTGGAATTAATTTGTTTTTTAAATTCTTTTTATTTTTAGAAGAGAAACCAAAAATCGTGACTGCATGTCTTTAAAAGTGCCGATCTTAAGTTTTACATAAAATTAATTAGTTTAAAATAAATTACTTTTATTATTCTTTAAAAAAAGAACACTTCCTAAAGTCAGTTTATTTGTTTTCACTTTATAATAATAAAAAAGTAAAAGTATTTCAGTATCTCAGTATATATAATATATGTATTAACTGTGGGATAGTTTGGGTATTTATTATAGAAACATTTGAAATTGTTAGAGGGAAACCAAATCAGAGTCTGAAAATGAATTCTTTAACTAATTATGAACTCAGCTTAAACTGATATATCATAAAAACAAATAGTATAGACGCCTGGGGGAATATGAGTTTTAATGGTTTCGCTGGTAGTATACGATAAGATCGGTCAGCCAGCCGTCTGGCATATCACGTGCCCTTATGCGGCGCGACGATCGTTAATGTCAATTTGTTGGGCTACCAAATTAAAACGCAGACTCAGCCAGAAAGTATTGTCCTTGTTCTGGGCACGTCCCTTCCTCGTCCGCCGTCGCGTCGCGTCGCGTCGTCTGTCAATCCAGCAGTCAGCGGCGGGCGCTGGGCGACGCTCCCAAAGATGCGAGCCGTAGTTGTTGCAGTAAGTAGTTGCTTGTCGTTGTCGCATGATATATGAGCGCCCTGCCCAGCCCTGCCCTGCCCTGCCCAGCCCTGCCTTCTGCTGCTGCCACTGCCACCGCGCCCAACAAAAAACAAAAAAGAGTAGAAACAACAAAAACCAATGCTAAGCCCCGCAGGCGCAAACCCGACTTCTTGTTGTTGTGCTGCTGCTGCTGCTGCTGCTGCTGGAGAGCTCTCTGCGCAGGCAGCCGAAGCCGGTTCTCAAAACAAACATCTTCGTGGGCCGCACAAACGCGTCGGCGTTGTTTTTTTTATTTAGTCTTTTGCTTTGCTCACTCGTTCGTTCGTTCGTTCGTTCGTTCGTGGGTTCGTGCACTCGTGCGCTCGTACACTCGCTCGCTCTTTGGCCGTTTTGTTGTGGTGTATACTATTTCGGCTACCACTCCGTAATTTAGTTTGTTTTGACTCGCTGCGCGGTTAACTTCGTCTTCGTGGAGCATGCGCGATTCGGTTTAGATAAAAACTCGTCGTGCCGTATCTTCATTGACTTCTTTATAACATGCCCAAAAAAACAAATAAAGGAAATTTCTGTTTTTCATCTGTGTCATTTACCCATGTGTTCTCAAGCCAATTATTATTGGAAAATTTAAGTGCAAACGATCTAAATTATTTGTGAATTTTATTAAAAGAGTGTGCGATGAATTCGTAATCGCATCTCCAATGCTATCAAGCCTATAAATACTTATATAAACACAGCTCTTTAGCAATCTGCCTACTTATTACTAAAGTTGAATGGAAAAACATAAATAATCTATTTAAGCGCTACGTGACAATATTAAAAGTAAGTGTGTTCGCATGCTGCTCTTAACTGATTACACTTAATCAGTTATGCATGGGCCATGTGGAAATGTGTTCAAGCTTAAGATAAAAAGTAACGCTTTCACTTAGCCCACATTTTTTATATAAAAATCAGAATAATAATCATATATTATAATAAAATATTTCATTGCAGTTTCTTTTATAATTAAACGTATTATTTAAAATTAAATTCATAATAGTTTACAATATATTTATTATTATTATTTATTTATTTTTTTTAATTAGTTGCCCACATGTCCCAGTATTTGTATAAAATAAAAATAGGAATTTTTAAGATCAAGCATATTATATTATAAAATTCAAAATAATCAATAATATAAACATGTCAAAATTTTAATGCATTTTGTCTCTTTGCAAAAGACTCTTATTATATATTGAAATAATTATTCGAATCCGCTTCAACCTGACACTGGTTATACGAGATCTGACTTAAGATATTGACAACAAAAAATGCTGTTAGACTTGGGCATTCAAATAGATCCGCAATTTATATGCTAATCTATGATCTCTGGCAAATTCTTAAAAAAATGCTTTTGTTCTTTTTCATTGCAGCATGTTAATTTTAAAATATGATAAAATGCAGCATCAGCTATGGCTTCTACTTCTACTATACTTAACCCTACAAAGCCCGCGAAATACGCGGGCCCTATTGACCGGCTATCAAAAGCAGTCGAATTTTGAACTATTGGAAAATGATTCGCGTTACATATCATATCAAGGTGAGTTATGGATTATCAAAAAGTTTATAAAAAAAAAGAACAAAAATGTGTGTCAATTGCTTGGCAATCAATCAAGTTAAACACTCGAATGCTGAGCATGTGGAAAATTGGGTTGATGTCTGTCAGTTCTAAAGTACTTTGTTGCGCAAGATGAGTGCGAACAGGTTGTAAGCCAGCGCCCGCTGTCAACGGAGATGTCAATTCTTGAGAATCGTAACACCCCTATATACATGCATGAATATCTGGCGGCTTTTAATCAGAAAACTTTTCGGTTTCGTGTTTATTGTTTAAATATTTGTACTTTTTGCATGGAAGTGGAATGCATCTTGAAGAACGGCTCAAAGCGCAAACTCAACAAAATGTTTTTGTTGACAGTGATTTAAATTTTTTTATAGGCATTTCTTATTTTGTTTATATCTTATTTGCTTATGAGTTGAGGGTTTTAGCTTTATTTTCTGGGCATTTTTGTTTGTCTGTTGGTTATGCAATAAAAATAAAAATAAAAAATTTTTAATATAAAACAAATATTTGAACGCCTGACTTTGGCATACTCTTTAAACATAATTAATTTGTAATACATTTTTTAAATGGATTTTTTCAGATTTGATGTCAACAGCCAAACGATTTTACGATCCCGAAACGACTTGGTATTCAGAATTGCTATATGATGTGGGCAGAAAGCAGGTTATTGTTGGTGCTAGGTAAGTGATTAGGTGTTTATTTTTTTCTTTACCTGGAAGTTGACTCACGGTGACTGTTTTGAACGGAACTATTAAATTTGTCGAAACAAATAATACCCTTGGTTGAACAAGCCCGAAACACTCTGTGTATTATCAGCTAAAGTAGCACAGAATATTGCGCAAAGCAAAAAATGATAAGAGTTTATGTTTTTTTGTTTCTTTGTTTTTGGCATGGCATCAGAGAATCTCTGCATAAAATCGAAAGTGCACGCAACAGGTTTACCAAATCTTCAGCATATCAGCAACTTTATCTCACGCACAAGCGACAACAAACAGAATAAAGAACAACTAAGCAACTAGAACAAGTTATACAAACAGAACGGAGTTGTACTACGGCCAACAAGTGCCTGCCCAGCCAGATACACACTGATAGATACATAGATACACGCGTTGTCTGCTTATTTGTTAAGCAATTTGATGGTACCCTGTTTTTATATTTGTTGTTCCCCGGTACCCTTTGAAAATGATGTGTGTAGTAGGGTATAACTGTTGCCTACACACGAATGCTGAAGGGAGAAGGAAGCATCTGCGATTCTATATGCATATATTTGTGATCAAGACTTAGAGCTGAGTTTACCAGCTGAAGCTAAAGTTTGGAAAATAAATTCTCCTATAGCGTGAGGAGTATTGCTTGGAGCTATCAAATTTGTAACTTTTTTGGATTCCATAATTAGGTACTGAAAATGCTATACAGGGTATCTACTAGTCGAGCACGCCCGAGCAGCGCACTCACTTGTTTCTTTTTATTCTTGGCGTGTAGTCAAAGTTTGCTTTTCATTTGCTGGCTAAGAACTCCATTGGAAGATAATGTTTCCCGCCAGATCTTAACCCCTTGCCACACGTGCACGTTTGAGGTACAGATACGAATTACCTCGTTTATCAAAATGTCGTCGCAGGGTCTCTTTTTTTTTTTTTTTAATTTTCGGTCTGTTTTCTCCCTGTTGTCAATCATTCGTCGCAAGGTTTATTTTGTTTTCCTTTTCTTTAGTGCTCCGTTTTCTTCAACGATTCTCACACAATTTTTGTAGGTTTTGAATTATTATATCGATAACGAAGGGCAGTTGCTCTACTTACCCGCGAGGCAAGTAGGCGTTTAGATAACTAGTCGATAGATAAATGCGTGGGCACATTAAATGTATTTTATTTTATTATAAGTTGTGGGCTTTTTTGATAGTACTGGTCAGAGTTTTTGCTTATAATACCTTCATGTGCGGACTTTAGATATAGCATTTATTGTGTAACAGCCGACAACAATTCCATAAGTTTATCAGTTCAAATAAATTTGATCTTTATTGAATTTAGCCTTCTCGGCCAGTTTATATAGATTTTAAAGCTAGACTGGAAGCTCAGAAGTTGCGCATTCTTTCCCATCTCTTTAAATCACACTTTAAATAGGGTCTTTAGGGTTTTTTTCTTCTCACGAAAATGAGTTTCCTCCACAAGTAATTTAATCCCTAAATAATTACTATGATAAGTTTCGTGTCCCTATAATTTAAACGTGTTTTGTTTGAACAACCGCCACTGTTGACCTTCCTTTAGCCACAGATATGCAACTCGTAGTGGTTTTGTTTTTTTCGTTTTTCTTTTTTTTTTGCTCTTTGTATGTTGCACCACCAAAAAAACCACAATGTGAACCATTTTCTAATCACAAGCCGCAATTTAATTGTAGCGATATTATATCAACTGTAGCTGTTGAATACGTTTCTTTCCATATTTTTCTTTATGATTTTGTGGTCGGCTCATAAAAGTTGGGTAATTGTGGAGTCATTGGCATGGAATAGCTAGGGACAGAGTCTATGTATGAAGCATAGCTCCTTGTCTGGCAAACACACTTGACACGACTGCAGGCTCGGATTACGAGCGGCTTTCATATGGCGACACAGTCGACAGTCGCCTCCGATCCCTCCGCTCCCTCCGCTCCCTCATCGCAGCGTCGGCTCGTCACTCGTCATGGGAGCCCATTGGAATACTTGAGCTGATCGTCCCCGACTTGCACGTCGCGTAATTTCTGTCATGTTCAGTGCATTCGGGGTCTGCTGGCCCGAAATTTGATATAGACTGCATTCAAATAATATACCATTTTGTTTTCGTTTTCGTTGCTCGTTTTTTTGTTGTTTTTCTTTCTGCTCTCTCTCTCACTCTCTTCCTTGTTTTTGCTTAACAACCTTTTATAAAGGTTGTTTTTGGTGTTTAGTAGGGGTCTTTAGCTCTGTTGTGGCTTGGCGCAAATGGACCATGCAAATGCAACGCTGGAAAGCATTTGTAATGTTTATACCTATGACTGAACATGGCCTTATAAGTACTTTAAAACAGGTAACACAATGCATACACATTTGAAAGCAAAAAGAAATTTGCTGTGTACAACTTAAGATTGTTGCACGCTCAAATTGTCAGGTCCATTTTTTAGAGTTAGCGCTAAGCATTAGAAAACAGGCTCTATTTAAACTCACGGCTTTTTGTCTGCTGTTTTCAAACACTATCTTTCGTTTAAAAAACTTGAGCATAAGATTGATATATCAGGCTTAAGAAGGAGTATCTGATTGATAAATTAGTTAAGTATTTAAACTTAGCATACTGTGGTTCAACTAAGTTTATATAAATTACAATTATTTATGTGCATATACCAAATTTATTCACTTATAAAATAGCTATTCAAAAAAGAAAAATGTTTTTTATACCTCAGGAAAGAAGCCATATATTTCTTATGCATAATGGTCTTAACAAAAAAAAGAGAAGGTTTTATACACAATGCATGAGGCAAACTTTATTTTTTTGTGAATAGTACTCATTAATAGAAATAAAAAATATAATACAACATTTTCAGTTAGTTTCAACATGCCAAAATTATACTCTTTACTTTTTATAATCATCGTGGTATGCTTTAGAAACCAGGTCTCAAAATTTATATAGTTATCGTAAATGCGAAATGGGAAAAAGGAAAAAACAGATAAAACTGTTTTAGATACATAATTTTACTGAAAATATTTAAGCTACAGATTATTTGAAAAGATCAATATCGTTGGTATAGAGAATCTACTGAACACTTATTTAAGATATTAAAATGGAAAGTCATAAAAGAAACTATACTATATACCAAAATTCCCATTTTATTTAATTTGTATATTTATATTTTGATTTGTAAATTTTGCCGGCAAGATTGTGGCCAAATTTGACAAACCAAATCTGGGCACAAACTTCATTTGACAGACGCTAAGAGGCTGACAGTCAGTTTAGGCGGCTACTGGAAATTGAAATCAAAATTAATCAAAGCAAAGGCATGTTAAGTTAAACATATATACCGTGCCGCAGACATATCAAGGGGGCGTTGTTTTTTTTCATTTTTTTTTTTTTTTTTTTGCATATTTCCATTGAAAATGCCATGAAAAATTTAATAGTGGAGCAGCTTGAGATTGAGAGCAAGGAATGCGCTCCGGCGTAGGCAGTGCCAATGCTGAAAATTGACTGAAATTCGCTGCAGCTTTGCGGCCTGTATTTTACAAGATCTTAACGGGGCAACGGGCAGCTTTTTAATTACAACCACAGCCCGCCAGCCCGTCGATCGCCGCGAGCTGTCGCCAAACAGGCGCTAGACAAAACGCCCACGCGCGTCCACTTGATCAGCGTGCACTGGCGATTGCCACAGCGGCCAGCAGCTGGACGGACAGACGGACAGGCGGACAGGCGGACAGACGGACAGACGGCGCCACAGTCGAAGCCGTCGCATTAATGGCTCCACGCGAGTGCGGCTGCCCCACTCGGTGGTGCCTTTTTGTTATCTTGTCGCGCTTGTCGCTCAAAACTTGGCCACGGCGCAAGGTGTGCGAAAAAATGGTGAATGCAAATGCGCAGACCGCTGGCGCAAATGAGAAATACACGCAGTTACACCGGCCAGAGATACGCGACTCAAGAAACAGATACAGATACAGTTACATGCTCGTGCAGATACAGATAGCCGCACGTAACGCACTTGCCACGCGCCGCGCCCGTTAATAGGTCAAATCTTTTGCTCCACAGGCTCATATAATTTAATTACGTAACACGTCGTGAGTGCTGAGGATGCAGCTCGTGGTGCATTAAATTGAAAAACATAATTATATGGTTTTGCAAGAATTATACAAATTATAATAAATGGGTAAAAAGGGTTTAATAGTTTAGGCAAATATATGTCACAGGCTAAAGGAGGCATCTGCGACCCCGTAGAGTATATAGCATATTCTGGGAACTTCAACTTTATTTCAAATTTTCGATAACTTATTTTTAATTATCGATAATTATCGCTTTTTCGCGTAGTTTTTTGAGCTCATCTCATCATCATCAATATTAGAGCTTGCGCTTAGTTTAATATATTCTCATGGAGCACACGCAGATTGGGAATATTTCGAATTTGGGATATGTCCGCCCACTCGCCTCAAATCTGTGTGTGTAAAGGAGGTAGAAATGTTTGTAAAGACAGTGTTCAAGGCAGTGGCTTAGGCAGGGGGTTTTGGCGGCATATTTCGTGTAGTTGGTAACAACAAAGCGGCAATCTTCCAATATTCTCGTATTAAAAAAATATGTAATTTGAACCCTCCCCCCGCAAGAAAAATCCTGCCTACGCCACTGGGTCAGGGTATCTCCTAGTCGGGCGTTTCCTAGACTAGAGCTTCCTCACTTGATAATAGTTCTATATATGCTAACTTTAGATGTTGCAACAAATATTATTAGCATCATTTTGATTGAAGACTTTTGGTTAATATACATGGATAGTATTTTCTATACCTATGCTAGCTGCAAGTTATTTTTTAGCATCATTTTGATAGCACACTTTTAGTGTTAGCTGAAATAAATGTAATGGCTAAAAATGAACTTCCTTCGCAAATCTTTAAACACTTTATGCAAGAGCTCTGTGTCGCACTAAGCCTTATTTAAGAAAGATACAAATTTCGAGTGGGCTGTTCTATAAAAAAAGCAAAATTTCCTTTCAAACGTACCGCAATATTTTCCCACCTGCCCGTGTTTGTACGCACGCGTCGCATGGAGATAACGCTAGCGCGAAAATATCTAAAGCAAATACAAATTTCAAAAACAACTGGCAAAACAGTAAGCAAATATTTGCGAAAAGCAAAATGCGACAACAAGAACGAAAACGCAACAAAAATACAAATTAAAAGAAAACGAACAAGAGGCGAGGTAAACCAGCAACAGCAGAAAACATGTGTATCGACTTTTCACACCTCAAATGGAATTCGCCAGCTTCAGGTGAAACGAAAGATAAAAACTTGAAGGCTAAGGTGGGGGGAGGGGGGGTTGCTCTGTTGAAGGCAGTGCTAATTTGCAAGGCCGTTGCTTATCGCTGCCGCCAAAGAAATGGAACACTGAACCCAACGCAACGAGTTATGTGTGAAATTTACGCTAATTTTAGACTTTAAATTGAGAAGTATTCGAGCTGGGCAAATGTGGCGTGATTTTAGGAAATGTAAAAAAAATTTAAAAAAATAAATAAAATAGTAGAAATGGATTAAATAGGCAAATAATAAATATAAAATAGTTCTTAGAAATTTTTCAGGCAATAAAAAAAGAATGCGACTTCAAATTTAATAAAAGCAAATTAATAAAACAAAATAATAACAATTATACAAGTATTTAAATAAAATTAGTAATATTAAAAATATTTAAATAATAATAGCTTCGTTTTAAGCATACAAAAATGCTTTCCTCAATTGGGGGCATTGTTAGTTAAGTGAAACTTGAATGAAATGTATTTTGGTTTTGTTGTTTTTTTTTTGCAATTTCTAACGATTGCAAAGCGTAAAGGCGGCACCTGCCTGGTTGAAACAACAGCAGCGACAACGGCCACAACAACTGTACACAATCAGCAATAATTAAATTTCGCAGCCGTTAAGTCTGGCAGTATTTTAAGTGCCCTTTTTTGCGCACGTTTGCCATCTTTTCTGCTACGCGACATTTGTCACGTCAGACTTTTGGCACAAATCAATTTCGCCCTAACCTAAGCCAATGTTTGCTCTGCACTCCTTCAACAAGGCCAAGGTGGGTGGGGTTGGGGGAGGCACTCCAGTCAATAAAGCAAAGAGCTTTGAGGGCTTTTGGTCAGCTGAACATATATTGATTGTTTGCTAAGAGCCCTCGACTGCCACTGACAACGCTTATCACAACCTTAGCCAACAATGGCAGCTACTTATAGAAACTATAAACTATTTACAATAAGTCATAAGTTGACAGCATTTTATAAAATTCGATTCTTAGAAATGTGTAATATTATCTGACCACTATAAGTCGTTTCCTTTGATAAGTACGAAAGGTGCTAAAAGAATCTTTAGAAAATAGTCAAGTTCAGTAATAAATATTCATTTTAAATAGTCAACTTTTGTTTATGTTATTAGCTGTCCATTCAAGCCGTTTTATGCATTTTCTTGGTGGTAAGCTGAACTTAACTGCAGCTTAGTGCATTGATAGGATTCACCTAAAAACAATTGATAAATAAAAGAGGCACTTATCGTTAACATTTAAATTTTGAGCGGCATTAATGTGCCAGTTTACATGTTGTTACATGTAATTAAATGACGTAAAGTGTTTGTGTTTTTTTTTTTGTATTTTCAACAGATAAATTGCTTAATGGCCATTGTTGTTTTCTGTGAACTTCGTTTTTATGGCCAATTTAATGGGTGTTTTTCCTGTGCCTTGCCATTTTTATGCGGCTCGGTAATATAAAATTGAATACCTTAATTTAAATAATGACAAAACTAAAAACTTTTTTGCATCTGCCAACGCGATGTTATCGTCAACATCGGGACACACACACCTTTTGCGGCGCACACCAAACGCCACACCACACACACACACACGCACACACGCACACACACACAGACAGTCGTTGACAGCTGCGTTTTGGGGAAGGGCCTTTGCGAATGTTGGGCCTGTTTATTACCTCATCAGCACGTACCGCAGAAGTCGCACCGCACGCAGCGGCCAAGCGACCGTCCGTCCGCCGGCCGGGAGCTCGGGTTACCACCTGAGGCCCGCTCAGAGCCACGCGCCGAGCTCGACGCTCGACGCTCGTCGATCGACGCTCCACGCACCACGCGCGCCAGCTGCATTTGACTGATTGATATTGGGCGAGCTGGCACTCGATCCGCGTCCGCGTCCGCGTCCGCCATTTTTCTAAGCCGCTAAACGGCGGCGAATGCATCGTTGTCCAAAGTTGTCCAAAGTTGTCCAACTGTGGGCCGGTGCCGCCTTTTGGCGACGTCTGGTCGGCGGCATTCCTCCAAGCGAATTCTGCCAGCGACTGTTGTCCGGTCCGCGATGTAACCATTTATCTGTCGCTAGCCGCATTCGTATGCACTTGATCTATTGATCTTCGTGTTCGTTACGCCAAATACGTGTGAGCACAGTGGTAACCAGATTAGATATCGGGCCAACCTCGCTTGTGGGCTGTGTCTGCCAGATATGCGAAAAATCGAGAATCTATATGATATTATTAATGCTAGAACCAGTTGGGAATTATAGCACAAATATGCAATTAATTAATACTTACAAATTCATATTAAATATGCAGGTAATAATATTAAAGGTAACGCATAAGTCAAGAATTCATATGATATTATTGTTGCTAAAACCAATTGGGAATTATAACTGAGTTAATTAATACTCAAAAATGAATATTTAATATGTCGGTATTAATATTAACTCTTAAGTGTAACTCTTAAGTCAAGAATTCATATGATATTATTGTTGTTAAAACCAATTGGGAATTATAAGAGAATTAATTAATACTCAAAAATTAATATGTAATATGTAGGAATTAATATTAACTCTTAAGTTTAACTCTTAAGTCAAGAATTCATATGATATTATAGCTTAAACCAATTGGGAATTATAAGAGAATTAATTAATACTCAAAAATGAATATTTAATATGCAGGTAATAATATTAAATACTCTTAAGTTTAACTCTTAAGTCAAGAATTTATATGATATTATTATAGCTTAAACCAATTGGGAATTGTAAGCGAAATTTGAAATTAGTTAATACTCAAAAATGAACATTTAATATGCAGGTAATAATATTAAAGGTTGTTAACATAACTCTTAAGTTTAACTCTCATGTCAAGAATTCATATTATCCTATCATATTATTATAGCTTAAACCAATTGGGAATTGTAAGCGAAATATGAAATTAATATCTAGTGCAAAATTGATATTTTATTATTAGGGATTGAAGATGGTTTAAGTTTTTGCTTGATTTGAAGATTTTCACACGATATTTCAAAGTGTGCGCAATGAAGAAATCGCTTATTAGCTCGGCTAAACATAACGGCTGTCCATATCTAAATTGCGCCTCTTCGAACAGTTGCCTAATGCGATCTCAGAGCCATAATTTCAATTCGTTCGCCTTGTTTAGTGCCCACCTGAGACGCCTACAAGCGCGGCCATTCAAATGTCAGGCGAGTGGCGACCACTGTGCCTGGGCAGGTATCGTTACCTGTTTGCCTTGCAGTTCAATGCACCAGCCGAGCCGAGCCAACCAGTTGGAAATTATGACAACTGAGGGGGGACAGGGAGGGGAACTGCTTCTAGGCCTTGTTTGTAAGCGTTTGTGGGCCGTATATAGTCTATATAGTATAAATTGATATACATTTTTCGTTATCGACTCTTTGCAGAGACACCTTGTACCGCATGTCTCTCGATCTGGAGCCGCTGGAGCGGGCCAGCTGGGAGGCGGCGTCTGGGAACGCGCTGCTCTGCCAGCAGAAAGGCCAGCCGGAGCGCTGGTGTCGCAACTTCGTGCGCGTGCTCCACAGCCACGGTGAGAACCAACTGTACGCGTGTGGGACGAACGCCTTCCAGCCGAGCTGCTCGTGGCGCCAGGTGAGTGGTCGTCGTCGTCGGCTCTGACAGCCCAACAACTGCGCTCAACTCGAGACTAATGTTCGCTTCGCCTTGTTTTTGCTTTTTTTCTGCACTGCAGATGGAAAATCTGAACGTCACCCAGTTTGACGATGGCGTGGTCAAGTGCCCCTTTCATCCGCTCGCGAACAGCACCAGCCTCCTCCAGGCCAACGGCAACTTGTTCGCGGGCACCGCCACCGACTTCTCCGGCAGCGATGTGGCCATCATCCGCACACCCGTGCAGCAGAATGGGGTGAGAACTCAACTAAAATTAAACTCTACTC
The DNA here is from genome assembly GCA_035043565.1 of Drosophila robusta. Classification (NCBI taxonomy): domain Eukaryota; kingdom Metazoa; phylum Arthropoda; class Insecta; order Diptera; family Drosophilidae; genus Drosophila; species Drosophila robusta. The sequence goes on from JAWNMW010000572.1 coordinate 4,365,222, forward strand.
TAATGTTCCTTTTAAACTCTCCCGTTCTAATTCTACTCAACTCCAGTTTTAAAGTTCATTTTCTTATTCTTCCCATTCACAAAGTGCAATGTCCGTCTGTCCGTTTGTCCGTCTGTCCGTTTGTCCGTCTGTCCGTCTATCCGTCCTTCCGTCCCTCCGTATGAATGCCATTTATTTCGCCGCCTTTGAAGTTATAGACCTGAAAGTTGGAATATACACTCGTGTGTACTTACCTCAGGAAAGCTGCTTAGATTTTTGGATACGCCCGCTGGGGGCGTGGCGAATCGATTAAATTGGCATATCTTCCTCCAGTTTAAAGCTAGATACATAGAATTGATACAAATTTGCTGGGCAGATCACTAATGATTTCCTCTACAGATCGCACATCAAGTTTTTTGTATACGCCCACTGGGGGCGTGGCGAAATGATAAAACTCATATTTCCCACAATTTTAGATCTAGAGTCACCAAATTTAGAAAACAGTTTTCTGATTACCTTCTCTAAATATTGGGTCGAAAATATATATTACCACCCTTTTTGTCTGTTGTAAGCTGTTAGGATTACAACATATTTGCTAATTTTCTTATTAATTTTTTATACAATAAGATAAAATGTAATTTTTCTCTTTTTTTCTCTTTTATTAACTTTTTGATAAACCTATGTAATACCTTTAAGAGCTGATCTAGTTTATTATATGACTACTGATATTTTATATGTTTTTTTTTTAAATTTTCTAATCCCCAATTTAAATTGATTATCAACTGTGGCTGTCAAAATTGCCAAGATTAGTATTTTTGTGCCTGTCAAAGTTTCTCTATTTATCCATTAATGTTATTGATCGGTTTACAGCAGTTATCGTTTTGTATTAACAATCGGTGTTACTAATCGATTTGTGTTTTTGATATACTCATATTATTTATATATGATGGACTTATTTTAATTATATATTGTGTGCCATATTTAAACAGTTCCCGCTCCCTTTTTATGTTAAAACTGATGCCAAAACTGGCAATAATTGAACCTGGCGAAGTTTTCAGACTCTGTTCAAGCTTTAACTGAAATTTAACTGATTTTTAGTTCGATCTATATTATTTTTTGCGATCTATTTTATTGGCTGACCTTTTGACCTAGCTAATCTCGCTCCTTTTCCAGGTGGAGCGCAAGCGCTTCCTGCGCACCAAGCAGTACAACAACAACTGGCTAAGTGGCGCTCAGTTCGTGGGCAGCTTCGAGGCGGGCAACTTTGTGTACTTCCTGCTCCGCGAATCCGCCGCGGAGCACATGAGCTGCGGCAAGGTGGGACACCAACCAGGCACCTAGCCCAATCCCCTTTTGATATGCTCTCTCTCTCCCCTCGGTCCAGGCGGTCTACTCGCGCATAGCCCGGGTCTGCAAGAACGACGCTGGCGGGGATCAGGTGCTGCGCGATAACTGGACCTCGTTCCTGAAGGCGCGCCTGAACTGCTCGCTGCCCGGCGAATATCCCTACTACTTCGACGAGATCCAGGGCATGACGTACGCGGAGTCCGAGCACGTGCTCTACGCCACCTTCACAACGACGGGGTAAGCGGCCACTCTGCCCGACTAATCTCTGCTATATATATCCATATATAACATATTTATTTTTATATTCAGTTCGAGCATCTTTGGGTCCGCCGTCTGCGCGTACAACCTGAGCGCGATCAACGCGGCCTTCGAGGGCGCCTTCAAGCACCAGGAGCACGCGGACGCGGCCTGGCGAACGGTGAATACGCCGCAGCGCAGCCAGTTCCAGTGCGCCAGCGGCGCGACGGGCTTCGTTCATCTGCTGGAGAGTTCGCGCTACCAGCTGATGGACCAGGCCATCCAGCCGATCGGCGAGCAGCCGCTCTACCACGCCCGCCTCGAGCGCTTCCGCCAGATCGCGCTGGACATCGTACAGACCCGGACGGAGCAGCTGCACGTGCTCTTCGTGGCCAGCAGCGGCAATCACATCAAGAAGCTGTCGGTGAAGCACGGCCAGCCGGACGGCACGCAGACCTGCCTGGTGGAGACGTGGCAGGCGGACGACACCGGCACCAGCGTCCTGCTGCACATGTCCTACCTCAAGGTCACCGAGTCGCTCTACCTGGGCACGGATCTGGCCCTCACCCGCATACCCGCCCAGCGCTGCAGTCGCCACGTCTCGCAGTCCAGCTGCTTCAATGCCATGGACCCGTACTGCGGCTGGAATGAGCTGGTGGAGCGCTGCACGCCGCTCGATCCGGCCGTGCAGCAGCCGTGGCGACAGCCCGGCCAGCTCGTCTGTCCGGTGCTCAACGCGCCCATCGACGGCGCCTGGTCGAGCTGGTCGGCGTGGGCCGAGTGCCAGCAGCACGAGCAGCCGGACAGCAGCTGCCTGTGCCGGCAGCGCAAGTGCAACAATCCGCAGCCGCGGCACGGCGGCGCCGGCTGCGACGGCATCAGCACCCAGGTGGCCAACTGCACGCAGCACGGCGGCTGGACGGAGTGGTCGACGTGGTCGCCCTGCTCCCAGACCTGCGGCATTGCGGTAAAGACGCGCCGGCGCAGCTGCGGCAATCCGCGGCCGGCGCACGGCGGCCGCATGTGCCTCGGCCCGGAGCACGCCGAGATGTACTGCAGCCACCTGCCGCCGTGCCCGGTGGCCAAGGCGCCGGCCATCGACGGCGCCTGGGGCCCCTGGGGCGACTGGAGCGAGTGCAGCGCCCAGTGCGGCGGCGGCTTCCGGATGCGCCGACGCGAATGCGACGATCCCCGGCCGCTCAACGGCGGCGCCGAGTGCCCCGGCTGCAGTCTCGACTACGAGGACTGCAACATGCAGAGCTGCCCCGAGGTGCGGCGCCTCAGCGCCTGGACGCCCTGGCTGACGGCCGGCGGCGGCAACGCCAGCGAGGCGCACGCCGAGAAGCGCTTCCGCTACGCCTGCCGCGCGACCAGCGCCGACGCCGGCTCCGTGCGCATCGGCCTGGCCAAGGAGGAGACGCGCAACTGCAACGAGGACGGCGGCTGCCAGCGGCACAGCGACCACGGCCCACCGGAGCCCGCCGCCGCCGCCGCCGACGCCGCCGACTGGTCGCCCTGCAGCGCCAGCTGCGGCGGCGGCACGCAGCAGCGCCGGCGCGGCCACAGCAGCCAGAGCCGCGCGTGCAACCTGCACGCCTGTGCCGGCGACGAGCAGCCGGACAACAGCATCGACGGCCAGCTGGAGCACGAGTGGAGCTGCTGGTCGGAGTGGTCCAGCTGCTCGGTCACCTGCGGCCTGGGCGTGCGCCGACGCACCCGCAAATGCCTCGGCGGACACGAGCGACTCTGCGCGGGACGCGCGCTCGAGGAGCAGAAGTGCGAGATGGTGCCCTGCGAAGGTGAGTGTGCGCCCTGGCCGGGCAGGGGCAGCGGGAGGGGCACAGGAGCTCGGGAGCATATTCCGCAATTGCCAATCCTATGCAAGCTCAATTCGCGAACAGCTTCTAAGCTGAGCTTATGATATTTATGCGATTTTCGGAACTCAAATCTGTGTGGAAAACTGAGCGAAACTTAAGGGTTTTTTTTTCATATTTGGGGCGAGTGGGGCCAGGTCTCCAAGTAAATGATATAGTTCCTGAGCTGTGTGTGCTTCACGTGAGCATACTTAACCAAATTGGGTCGCACTAGCTCTTAAAGTGTCCGAGATATGTCCAATAAACCATTGCTTAAAATCGATATTTTTCGATTATCGAGCAATATCGATATTTATCGATTATCGATAAACATCGATATTTATCGATTATCGATCAATATCGATATTTATCGATTATCGATAAATGTCAATATTTATTGATTTTAAGGCACTGGGGCAGGATATCGAATAAAAAAGATAAACTCGTACCGCTTACGGCATAGGAAAATATATAGTCGAAAAGTCTGTAGTCTGTAAAGTCCGTAGCTTTCGTAGTTTTCGAGCTAAATTGACTTCGCTCGACTCGATGATAGTTATCGACGATAGTTAGCCTGATCGGCAATATGTGTACTTTATGGGGCCTGCTTCTGCCTTTTGGGACACCCAATTCCATGCCCAGTCCTCCAGCCTAATCGCACCGAACTAACCATGGAATCGTTTCGCCACGCAGATTTTCTCGGCTGGAGCTCCTGGAGCGAATGGTCGTCCTGCTCGAGCGATGGCATCCGCCTGCGTCACCGCCGCTGTCTGGTGGAGCAGCCCAAGGCGCCGGAGTGCCGCGGCGCCGAGTTCGAGAAGACGGCCTGCGTGCCGGGCGAGTGCGAAGGTAAGCGGCAAGTTGGCCCTGGGAAATAGTTGCGCTAACGTCCACTTCCTTTTCGCAGAGATCCAAAGTGCTTCGAGCGTAACGCTGCCCATTTTGATAGTCAGCTTTATGCTGGTGACGCCGCTGGCCTGCCTGCTCACGTTCCATTATACGCGCCGGCGGTACCTGCAGAGCGCCGAGGAGGCGCTGAACAAGACGACAACGACGACGGCCAGCTTCGACACGTATCCCAATCAGTACTCCAGCTTGCCCACCAAGGATGTGAGTAGAGGAGCCAACACAATCGAAGATCAGCCACTCAGCCATAACCATATCCATTTGCAGTACTACGAGCAGCGACCCAAGCGCCAGTCCAGCTTCCGCATGCCGGCCAAGACGAGCAACATTGGCGGCGGCACCCTGAATCGGAACAACATGCATCACAACAACACGCCGAAGGTGTTGGCCAAGACCTACAACGACTGCGAGACGGGCACGCTGAAGCGACAGTCGGCGCTCAACAATTGCCGCACCAACATCGACGACGAGAAGTTTTAGCCAAGGATCTGGAATATCATATCAACTAGTGCCATTGTTGCCATGTGCGATCCGAATGGAGACAACGAACACATTTTGCACGGCCAGCTTGCAAAAAGTTCCTTCTCTGACTCATATTGAGTCGTTCTATTAGCCTAGTACGGTTAGATCTATGTTGGCATTAAGCTAGTATTACACACCCATTTGTGGTAAATAATTTGATCGAACTATGACAATCCGAATTGAAAATTTATAAAGAATTGTTAAATTTTGTGCTTGCTGTGTGTTTTTTTTTTTGATTATGTGTTTTGTCAAATTATTTACCTGCATACAATTACAATTAGAATTACAATTAGAATGTAATCTGCTTTCAGAATGATACAAAAGCGAGACTGAATGTTAAATTTGTTTAGAAATTTGCAATACCCAAATTAATGCCATGTAAAAAAAGGACATGCTGCCTAGAATACGCGTAATATATGTATAACTTATCATCTTGTAAAGTTCTATGCTTAATGTTAGGACTTAGGGTTTATTTTAAGAAGTTTTTTTTTATAAAATATAACTTGAATTTTACTAACCATTACTTGATATTGTTTACTTTGTCTGGGTTTTTTTATATTAGATTTGAAGCCCTGAACCCATTAGGTCAGATGTAGTTCGAGTCCGTACTTACCGAAGAGAAACAGGTAATAATTTCTTTTTGACATAATTCGTGTAAATTCAAATAATATTGCCGTTTTAGTAAAGACACAAACCATTTTCAGTCGCAGCACGAGAAAGACACTTTTATATTTGCCGCCCGAAAGTAGGCAACATTTCGACAGCGTAATAAAATTACTTATACAGGCTTTTATTTTTGAAAATTTTTGAAATGTCTATATCTCGGCTGTATATGGTCCGATCTTGGAAAGATATACCTCTTTCGATTTGCATAAGTCTATAGATTTGATCGGCATTTAAAATTTTTGATTTTGAAACTTTCGCGATTTTGGCAAAAATTGTGATGTTACCCCTTGTCATTTTTGTCAAATTTGGACATCACTTAGAATGGAATTTTTTGAATGCCAGTCGATAGTCCTCGGCCGTGCGAGTATAAAAAGGTATATCATTCAAAAGTGTGACCGTATTTACCGGCGTTATGCAGGTTTTCATTTTGAAAAATTTTTGAAATGTCTATATCTCGGCCGTATATAGTCCGATCTTGGACAGATATACCTTTTTCGATTCGCATAAGTCTATAGATTCGACCGGCATTCAAAATTTTTGAATTTTGAAATTTTCGCGATTTTCGCAAAAATTGTGATGTTACCCCTTGTCATTTTTGTCAAATTTGGACATCACTTAGAATGGAATTTTTTGAATGCCAGTCGATAGTCCTAGACCGTGCGAGTCTAAAAAGGTATATCATTCAAAAGTGTGACCGTATTTACCAGAGATATGCAGGTTTTCATTTCTGAAAATATTTGAAATATCTATATCTCGGCCGTATATAGTCCGATCTTGGAAAGATATACCTCTTTCGATTTGCATAAGTTTATAGATTTGATCGGCATTTAAAATTTTTGATTTTGAAATTTTCGCGATTTTCGCAAAAATTGTGATGTTACCCCTTGTTATTTTTGTCAAATTTGGACATCACTTAGAATGGAATTTTTTGAATGCCAGTCGATAGTCCTAGACCGTGCGAGTCTAAAAAGGTATATCATTCAAAAGTGTGACCGTATTTACCGGAGATATGCAGGTTATAATTTCTTTTTGATGTAACTCGTGCAAATTTAAATAAAATTGCCGTTTAAGTAAAGACACAAACCGTTTTCAGTCGCAGCACGAGAAAGAAACTCTTTTATATTTGCCGCCCGAAAGTAGGCAACATTTCGACAGCGTAATAAAATTACTTATACAGGCTTTCATTTTTGAAAATATTTGAAATGTCTATATCTCGGCCGTTTATAGTCCGATCTTGGATAGATATACCTCTTTCGATTTGCATAAGTCTATAGATTTGATCGGCATTTAAAATTTTTGATTTTGAAACTTTCGCGATTTTGGCAAAAATTGTGATGTTACCCCTTGTCATTTTTGTCAAATTTGGACATCACTTAGAATGGAATTTTTTGAATGCCAGTCGATAGTCCTCGGCCGTGCGAGTATAAAAAGGTATATCATTCAAAAGTGTGACCGTATTTACCGGCGTTATGCAGGTTTTCATTTTGAAAAATTTTTGAAATATCTATATCTCGGCCGTATATAGTCCGATCTTGGAAAGATATACCTCTTTCGATTTGCATAAATCTATAGATTTGATCGGCATTTAAAATTTTTGATTTTGAAACTTTCGCGATTTTGGCAAAAATTGTGATGTTACCCCTTGTCATTTTTGTCAAATTTGGACATCACTTAGAATGGAATTTTTTGAATGCCAGTCGATAGTCCTCGGCCGTGCGAGTATAAAAAGGTATATCATTCAAAAGTGTGACCGTATTTACCGGCGTTATGCA
>JAWNMW010000574.1:0-12407 GCA_035043565.1 Drosophila robusta
AGCTCGGCTCCAGGAGATGTTTGGAGGTAGATAACTTGCCGCTACGACGATTTCGCACATTTAGAGACTCCAAGCGAGTGTCCACCATAATAGCAACCAGCTGTGTGTCACTGGAGGTCACTGTGGGCAAATGGCAGTGCTCTAAATCCTGTTTTACCAGCACTGTAGGGTGATCTGCACGGTAACAGACGTAGCCCTCCATTGTTAGGTACCGGCTTGTGTGTAGATAGGTTTCTGAGTCGAGTATGATGTCTACATCATGTTTCCTCAGAAAATCTTGAGCTCGTTAGCATTTGGGAGGATGCTGCGAGCATTCCACATTGATGGCCGGCTGCGTGGCATTTAGTCTTTGCTGGTGGCTTATGCACCCTCTATAGGAAACAGCATGATTTCCCTCGCAGCTGAAGCATCGGAAGTCTACCACCGTTGTGGCCTGGCACTGCTCCGAGTTAGTCCAATAAGACTGGCCGTACCCTCTACACTTGGGCTGTTTGAGGCAGTAATTTTTGGTGTGGTCGAACTCATAGTAGCGAAAACATTGCCTGATGCTGTTGTTCTTCTCGGGAGCTCAACTATAAGTCGCAGCGCTTCCCTGTTGTTAAGAGCCTGCTTGAGATCTACATACTAGAAATTGCGGCTCGGCGAGTCGTTGGTGAAGTCTGCACTGGCATCATTTGTGGGCTGTCTGGCCCCGGGTTGTGCAAGTTCGTCACAGTGTAGCCGTGTGATGTAAAGGCACCTTCAATCTGGCTCCTGGGAGGAGAAGCGGCCAGATTGTTTTCCACAACGCAGTATGGCCTGTCTTCCTTCACACAGAAGTGTGTAAATTGGTCTCTCCCCTCAGTGAGCTTGCGGATGATTGATCTGTGAGTGTCGGTATCTTTGGCGTAGATCCTTAGGTAGCTAGAGACCTTGAGCTTATAGGCATCGGGGCCCACTGCCTGATCTAAGGTTTGCTCCATTGCGACAATATCGCCGACTCCAGCATCTGTTATAAGCCTGGGCTTGACAGTTTAAGTTGCGGCTTGCTGTTGGTGTGGGGTTGGCAGCGCTTCGTCGGCAGCTTCCATCTCGTCGTCTTCAATACCAGAGGCGTCCTCCTGAGCATCAAGGAGAGCATATCTGTTTCCGTTTGTCGGGGAAGTAGTGGGAGTTGCGGATTTAGCTCCAGCGTTACTGGTGTTGAGGTTACTTGCTGGTAGTTTCCTTTTTTATGGCTTCGGCCAACAATGTGGCTCCTCGCCGCTTTTTTGAGCAACCTTTTGCCAATTTACTAGCGGTTCTTGGAAGGCTGGCGTATTATCTACCTTCTTTAGGTTGGGTAGAGGGGGTTTTGGCACAGGATCCAGCTGCCAAGGTGACACCAGACGTATCGGCCGGGGTGGACTATCAGGCCGGATTCACGGTTTTGGATCGGGTCCCAATGGGCACCAATGGACACGGCTTGTGCCTTTAGAGGCAGATATCCAGCAGCGTGGAGGCGACATTCCGGGTTGCACCACTGGCGAGCAAGTCATCGTTGTAGCGGTGGAAGACTTCTAGTGGCCTGACCCTATCGAGGCGATCGACTTTAGTGGCCATGTCAGTGGGAGAGGTTGAGCTGCTCAGTAAGTAGATTGGCGTGCGAAGGTGTTTTCCATTTTGAGGAGTGCAGATTGACGCCATTATTCTTTACTTTAATTTTTTATTGCACACGGTAGTATTTTCATCAAAATTTATGTTCATTTTTTTTTTTGATACTTCGGCGGCCAGAGGCAGGACTTCCGCATTGTTAACCCGCATAGACTTGAATGTCGAGTTTCAAGTCATAGACGATGGAGACATGGCATTTGAGGCGATCCTGGGTAGAACAATTCTAGAAAACATAGACATGAAAGTTACCAAGCCTGAAACAGAGTTTGTTTGGAAAGTGGATGAGGTTTATAAGGGCGACGGTAGTAATAAATGACATGACTGTTGCCTAGAGCTACGGACTGAGTTCGCAAGTCTGTTGATGTGTACTCTAGAACACAAGAAGTCAATGCGAAGGTAGTTTTAAACCATCTAAATCCAATTCAGGCAGGCATGGCAAAGAGTTTAATTGACGAAACTCTGCCAAAAAGAAATGCTAACTGTCCTGTAAAAAGGAAAATAGTGCTGACAGACGAGTTACCGATTTACCAGCACCCAAGGCGTATAGCATATAGTGAGACAAATATAGTCGATGAGCAAATTAAGAAATGGTTGGAGTATGCTTATGCTATTGTACTGGTAGCTAAGAAAAGTGAAAAAAAAAGATTAATTTGTGACTATCGAAAATTAAATGAAAAGATAGTACGAGATAATTTTCCAATGATACACATGGACAGTGTTACAGAAAAGTTGCAGGGTGTCATAATTTTAACGACGCTGGATTTGATAAACAGTTAATTTCATGTACCGGTCGAACCACAGTCACAGAAATATACATCATTCGTTACACAGAAGGGCCATACGATTTTTTGTTTGTATCATTTGGAATATAAAACTTACCCGCAGTTTTTAGCCGATTAATAATGGCCGAATCAATTCAAAATGGTGATGCAGTGGCGTACACGGATAATAATATCATCCCAAGTATTAATATTGGATGTAGATGTACTAACAAACAGTACATTCAAGTGGCCCAACGATACCAATCATAGGCTTGTTAACGCGCGGACTCAGGCAAAATGCTATCCATCTGCCGCTCAACCGACCCAGGGGTGCGCCTCATGATGTACGCAGACGACGATCGCGAACAAATAGACAGATGATGTAAGACTAAAATTTGAAGGACAGGGATAGAAGTAGCATTGCTTATTATACGCATTACTTATCATATAAGATCCAAAGTGGATTATGAATAGAATAGTTACTATGGCACATTTCAAGAGAAAGCGATTAAAAATTCAAGTAATTCTGCGCGGAACCATTAAACTAATTTGGCTGATTAATTCAGAAGAATCAATTTCCCCATGAATTATTTTGTGTATATAGATTACAACAAGCAAAAGGGGCATTCTTCTATAAAACGTCATTAATTTGTAATTTGTTTACTACTGTAATTAAGATTAAATAAATTTACTTAACACCAGGTTTAAAAAAGTTCAGCCAGACAAAAAATTAGTAAACGACAGGCAAAGTTTTACGTCATCGGCGTACATCAACACCCGAGAGTGGTTTATCACAGAAGGAAGGTCATTTATGAACAAAGTGAATAACAATAGACAGAGGTGACTTGTTTGTGGTACTCCGGAAGTAACTTTAACAAGTTTAGAGACAGGTTCGCAGTTTGCATTTTATTTTGGAATCCTTTAATAACAGAAGTCGTAAATTCCAATAAGTTAGTGGTAGTAGATCTATATTTCATAAACCCGTGCTGGTATGTTGAAATTATAGATCTACAAAGATATTGTAGTTGAAAGTTATCATCTTCTCAAAAATCCTAGGAATGGCAGACAACTTAGAGATTCCTGTATAGTTCTGAACATTAGACTTGTTTCCTTTTTCAAGGAGAGGAATAATAAATGATTCTCTCCAAATGTTAGGAAAAGAACTTAACTCCACGGACAAATTAAATAGTTTAAACAAAGGCTTTAAGAGACCTTCAGCACAGTACCTAAGCACGCAGCCTGGTACTCCATCAGGTCCCGGTAAAAATACGAGCATTCGACCATTTTGTAGTTAACTTTCTGTGATAAAAAAATTTAGTTAGAAACACTAACATGATAAGGATATGGCAATTGAGATAATTAAATCTAAGAACTATAAGTCGTTTGAAAACATTTTGCAAATAATTCGGCAATAGCCTGATTTGAGTCAGCAGACGTTTCTTCCAAAAATAGAGTTAATGGTAATGTTCATGATTTGGGCTTCACTTTAACGAAGTTATAGAACCGTTTAGGATCTCGCTGGAACTCTATCCTACAACTTTTCACGTAATCCGTATAACACAGGTTATTGAGTACGGAGAAATTAAATCGAGCAATCAGATATCGAGTACAAGCCAAAAAAGAGCCAGTTTGCTTAAACTTCTTGTACATCCTTGACATTCTATTCTTCAAATTCTTTAATTCCCGTGTAAACCAAAAAGCTTTGTCAGACCTAATTGAATCACAAACCGGGACGCATATAGAAATAATAGATGGTTTATAGTGGCATAAAAATCTCGATTGCACTATCCATGACCCTACAAATGTATAGCCGAGACCAGTAAGACTGGTATAAAAGCTGAGTTAGGTTACTAAGGTCGGTTTCCCGAAATTGGCCAGCTCGCTCTGGAGGCCTACTACCTGGGATTACCACTTGATCAGGTAAATCTATCAAAAATTCTAAAGTGGGGTGATAAGGAACTTTACGGCATGACAAAGGCACTGTAAAAGAAACAGATAAGAGGGTGTGATCTGAAACAAAAACAAGATCAAGCATTTTATAAAAAAATTTGGGATAGCATTGATTTGACGTAATGACATCCTAAATAAATGATCCAGAAAATCATTTTGGGTCGTGGAACTCAACACGTTAGAATCGGGACTAGACATTCAAGTAGTTCCAACAATATTAAAATTACCCAGAACTACAAAAAAATTACGATCGGAAAGCATAGCGGAGATAGAATGTATAGCAGAGGAGTGCATAGAATAGACAGAATTATCTGAAGAAGGAGGAATATAGGAACATGTAATAAAAAGGCAGACACCGTTAATGTACAATTTGATAACAACAAATTCTATATCAATTGTTAAGTTAGTTATTACTATCTCTGAAAATAAATCAGCATCAACAGCAAGTTGTGCTACCACCACCAGGCGTTAACCATGTTTCAGAGAAGGCAATGACATGAAATGGAAAGAATAGGCTACTAAGGTAAGGATTTCAAAGTTTGCTACAAAGACCTCTTACATTCTGGTAGCCAAGTGAGAGGGAGGATGTTAGTTTTTTGTGCTAACAGAGATTACAAGAGGTGGGTTTTATTTTTCGCAGTGTATTCTTTAACGATTAAGTTGTCTGGCCAGAACTTTTTACAGCAAATTTTTCTGAAATAATCGGTGGGAACACTTAATTTAAATGAAGAAATTTCCCGAATGTACGAAAATTTGAATTTTTCCACCGTAATATTGGCTTTCAGTTTGGCCAGAACAAAAGCCTTGACATCGTCAGATGTAGTGTCAGGGGCAAGCCTAGAAACAAAGTTTTGTTTTTTTTAGTGGAACACCTACAAGGCTCACAATTGGAACCTCATCAGTAGCTTCCAATGGAGCAATAGCCTTGGTTAATTGACCAGTTGATTCAGTTGGCGTATTAGCACTAGAATGCTGATCAGTGTCAACAGAGCTAATAACTTCAGAATCAGAAAAAAGTTCGAGGTCAGACGGATCAATATCCATGGGTTCGATGTTGTTTTCATCAATTCTATCTTTTATGTGGGGAGAAGGGGAAGAAAAATGGACTAGCTCTAAATTAGGAGCCGATATTGTGGGCAGTTGTGAAGGGGCAGAAAGTTCATTGGGGCCAATAGACTGTCTAAAATTGGCGTTTTTACGCCTTAGAGATTCATTAAAAGCTTCATACATTGAACTCACCATTCAAAGCGGAGAACCTGTCGGACACTTTTTTAAACCGTCCGAAAATATTGCCAAAGCCTTTCTTAATCAATTTAGAGAATAGAAAGCCAAGGATGTACAAAAAGTTCAAGGAAACTGACTCTTTCTGGGCTCACACTCAACAGATGATTGCTCGTTCTAATTTCTCTGTCCTAAATAACCAATGTTATAAGGATTTCCTTAAAAGTTGTAGGATACAGCTCCAACGGGATCCTAAACGGTTCTATAACTTCGTTTATGCGAAGCGCAAATCATCAACACTACTATCAACTGTGTTTTTTGAAAAACGACAACTGGCTCAGATCAGGCTATCCATTGTCCATTTATTTCCTAAATTTTTTCAAACGACTTATAGTTCTCAGAATTATTTATCTATTGCGTTTTTTGGCTTTTGATCACAGAAAGTTCACTGATAAATGATCTAAGGGTCACCAAGCCTGTATTTTCACCGGGACCTGATGGAGTATTAGGCTGCGTGGTTAGGTAATGTGCTGAAGGTCTCTCAAAGCCTTTGTATTTTTCGCACCTTGTCTCTAAACTTGTTAAAGTTACTTCCGGTGTACTACACGGCAGTCACCTCGGTCCGTTGTTATTCACTTTGTTCATAAATGGAAGACCATAAATCACTCTCGGGAGCTGATGTACGCTGATGACGTAAAACTTTTCCTTTCGTCTACTAATTCTCTTTCTGCCCAAAGTTTGCAATCCAAACCTGATGTCAGGAAAATTTATTAAATATTAATTACAGTAAGTGTAAATTAATGTCTTTTTTTAGACGAATGCTCTTTTTGAATAATTATTTTCTGAATGGTAAACCACTTGAGCGTATTAAGTCAGTTAATGAGTTGGGTATTCTTCTGGATTCCAAGCTTAAGTTTGACAAGCATATTTCTACTGCTGCTAATCGAGGTTTTGGAGTCCTGGGATTCATAAAGCGCTGGTCGAAAGAATTTGATAATCCCTACGTTACTAAAACTCTTTATACTTCATTTATTCGTCCCGTTGTGGAATATGGATCTTGTATATGGTGTCCCCAATACAATGTTTATCAGGATAGAATTGAATCTGCACAAAAAAATTTCTGCTTTTTGCCCTCCGGGGTCTTAACTGGAATCCTAATTATCGCATGCCTTCCTACCTTAGTAGACTATTACTAATAAATCTTCCCTCTCTTTCTAATCATAGAACCCTGCTTGGTGTAATCTTCTTACACAAGCTAATCAATGGGGAAATTGATTCTTCCGAATTAATCAGCCAAATTAGTTTTGCGGTTCCCATCAAAAATACGAGGAATTTTTTGCCACTTTCTCTTAAAATGGGCGGCATTTTGCCTGCGTCAGTGCGTTAGCAAGCCCATGCTTACTTACTTACAACAACAAAGTTGGACAAATGCGCCTTCGCGTCGACCGAAGTAAACATAACGAAATCAAAACAAAAACCAAAAAAGGAAAAAATAAAACCGACAATCAACAATATTAATGTGAGCGCAAACAATAGAGATCAGGGAAACTTTTTGTAACGTTTAAGAGCGCGAAAAGATTAGAAACATATGCGGAGAGCATAAATACAAAAGCAATATATTAACACTCAATAATGCAACTGCACAAGTCAAACAGTGTGCTTGCACTGCTGTTTATTGTTGTAGTAAAACTCAATTTAGAACAATTTATATAAAAACTGCCAATTATAGTCAAAACCATGAGTTTCACACAAGCGATGTATCACACACAGTCACAATAATGATTATATGCAATTCGGGATAGACTAAAACGGAAAAAACTAACTATTTCGAGGCGCAAGAAAAAAACCCGTGGACTTTTTAGGGTACATTGTCGAGTATGGTACCGTTCGACCTAGTCAAGATAAAATTCAGGCTGTGGCCAATTTTCTGATACCACGTGAATTTAACGTTTTTTGGGATTGACTTCATACATCAGAAAATTTATCGATGGATGCGAGGAGACAGTCGTGAGAGTTGTGTAGAGTGGATCTTGGTGAATGCTAAGACTGGAAGACCTGAGGGATATTTATCGCCGATAGATAAAGGCGATAAGCCAGGGCCATTGGAGACAAGCAAGAAGTGCTATAATCACATATTAATGATTGTTGACGCATTTTCAAAGTACGTATGGCTTTATCCCACACGTAGTACAGGTTTCGATGAAGTAATACGGTGGTTAGAAGGACAAGCAATAAATTTTGGTAGCCCGTACACAATTGTATTGGATAGAGGGGCAGCTTTTATAGCAAATGCGTTCAAAGACTACTGTAACAGACAAAAGATTCAGCATTTCATGATCACATCAGGTGGACTCCATGGCAACGGACAAGTTGAACACATGCACAGGATAGTTATACCCATGTTGTCTAAATTATGCATAGAAATCCCAGAATAATTGTATATTTTTTTACGTAGAGTGCAACAGTTGATAAGGAGGAGCACAAAAATTTCACCGTTTAAGATTTTGACACGTGTTAATATGCGCTATTTAGAAAAGATCGACCTAAAAGAGTTAGCACAGAAGGTAGCTATAAAGCGTAATCAATATGGAGTTGACTTAAAAATAAGGGAAATATCTTGGCCCTTAAAAACTAGTTAAGATTAATAAACATGGCCGTTTTGATGTTGAGAAAGTGGTAGACGCAGAAGGTCCGTGTCAGACATCAACGGTGGCAACGTTCATGAAGGAGTTCGGGTCGAATGTAAGAATCTGTCATCGGTCCGCCCGTCCGTTTTTATGAGCGAGTCGATCTCAGAGACTTTTTGAACATAGACTCATCCATGGTACGCGTAAAATGAGTTTATTTGAAATGATTGATAGCCTACACCGTTTTCCTAAAACCGAGAAAAATCTACCTCGTAAGCTCATTTCGTAGATTATGAAAGCTGAAAACAGAAAGGTTGGCAGACTATTTTAACATACATTGGCACTAAAAGAATTAATTGCAAAAGTCTTATCAGGGTCGGTTAATAAACACAGAAGTTATTAATGTATTTATTTATTTGATAAGTTGACAAAGCAAGAAAAAAACTTAGGAATATAGTATAAAACACAAGAAAAATGTATATATTATATTTATAAATATAACTTTTTAAAGCTAAAAGCCTAAAGAATTATAATCATTTCTCAAAACATCACCGTAACGATGGGAGTATTTTATTTGCCTGTCCGACTAGCTATGCCCCTAATCACAGCTACTTGTTGCCAAAAAAAACATACCGCTAAAGAGACAGTTGTTAGTAGTAAGAATATTTTCTAAAATGTTGTGAGGGTGCGAATATTTCTTGCAGCACATGTTAACTAATAAGTATACACAATTTTATGGTCACGCCGGTTAAACTTTTTATCGAAACCGAGCTTACGGTCCATTCGGTGGTCTTCTGCAGTTGCCCAGCGGATGCAGCTAGAAAAAGCTTTGCTCTTCTCAAAATTGGACAGCTGGTTAGAAAAGAGTATTTACCTTTTCAAATTCGCAGCATCCGACCTCGCAAGCCGTTTTCGCCGACTAGGAACGATTTTTGCTGTCCTGTACCTGCAGTGCCGACTGTGGCGTGGCAACACCCCAATCTATTGTGCGTGTAAGAATCATTAATTCGGATATTTGCGGGTCCACGGTATTCTTTACGATTGCAGACACGTGCACCACACTTGCGACCGTGCATTATGTTATATCCCACGTGTGCGGCACAAACATTTTTCAATATCCGCCTATAGGCAGCTACTAGCCACATAGCACCTCACCTGCGTTAACGCTTCGAAGGCACATAAAGGAAGGAATTGAGCGTTTAAAGATCGGAAGTTGCAACTACTATTTCTACGTAGCTTAGCGGAATTTAAAAAAGGAATACATTTAAAATTAGTATTAGCCCAATACTTATATTTGCTTATGGTGTATTATAGTGACATTGCCGCAGCTATTTTGTTGCTTCCACACACACACGCAAACATATTATTCTTTTTTTTATCATCTATAGTCAATCAACGTAAACAGGCCTGCTGGCATCGATGGACTCTACAAGGTCGTAAGTACGGCATAGCCGAAATTGAGTGTAAAGCAAAATGCAGCAAAAACCAAAGTGCGTTATTTTGGAGAGCGAGTCGCAGACTCTAGCGAGGGCATATGGGAGCTTATCTTTATAAATCAGCTGCTCCAGTACTTGGTTTGTTTACATTTCGTTGCGTAGACGCTATGGCAAGCATGTGGAAGCTTAACTTCATAAATCGGCTACACCCGTGCTTGACTTGTTTACATTTCGTGGCATAACATTTTTTTTGGCAATATGATTGTGGATGTGTTTGTTGATCGCAACTGATCCGCTCATTTTTCTTGAAATTTTCTTCTCTACTAAATCGAGCTTTCACTCTAGAACTTTTGTAATGGGATTTAAGATTTATTTTTAACGAAGAATTTTTGAAGATTATTTGAAGAATATATACAAAATTTAAAATGGAGAAAATTTCTCTTTTTAGGGGCATTTTAAGTTACATAAAACAACGTTATCTGAGTTCCCCGATTTTATGAGAGGCAGTATATATCTTGTGGTCCGTTATAATCCTTGTAGTTTGTTTTTCCGAGCCATCTTTTTCCTCCCTTTGTACAATTTTATTATCGTATTGCATATGTCAAAGCGGAACACAATACCACGCCGCTTTCCCTGAGCCCTGCCGACCCACTAATATACAGGGTGTGCTTGCTGAGACATCGTTCCGCATGTTCGTTACAATGTAAATCTAATCTAATAAATAAACAATATAATAAGGATGTAATAATTATTAATAATAATAATTGTTAGAATTAGATAGATAAATAAAAAGAAAGGGACAGAGGCGGAAAATCATTGACCCGATGGGGGACAATTTTAGGCCCGTCCGGCAATCTATGCCCTTGCTCACAGGTTAGGGCGGTCAGTGATTTCCCGAAGATATCCTGAAAGCAATGACTTTATTAGGGAAAGAGAGATCTCAGAGGAGAACACGTGGTAAAGGGTAGTAAAGGAAAAGAACTATGCAAAGCGTAGTCTGTCGTGCATGTAGGAAGGAATAAGGGGTTATAGTTTCTAGTAGGTCTAAACGGAATCGAGAAATTCGAGAAATTCAGAAAAAGCCACTTAAGGCAAAGAGCAGAAATTGCTTCTGAACGCACTCAATTCGATCCTAGTGGATTTTGTACTGCAGACACCAGATACATGAGCAGTATTACAGGATTGGGCGTACAAGAAATATGTAAAGAAGTTTCGTAGTGAAGGGATTATTGAACTCCTTCGACCAACGTTTAATAAACCCAAGTACACCCTAATCCTCGCATTCAATAGTATGTATGTGAATGTTGAAGCTCAGCTTTGGATCAAAGAGAACACCAAGATCTTCTACTGTTAGTATATATTTCAATGGAAAATTATCAATTGTATAACCAAATGTGGCTTAGAACGAGTAAAAGACATAAACATACACTTTGAACAATTAAGGTGCAACTGGTTGGCCGAACACCAAAGCTGCATTGAGTTCAGATCATCTTGTGGACGAGTGTGATGTTGGGAATCGATGTGAGAATAAATCAGTGTCACATTATCTGCGTACATAAGTATGCGAGCGTATAATATTATAGAAGGGAGGTCATTTATGAAAAGAGTGAAGAGCAGAGGTCCAAGATGACTACCTTGGGGTTCACCTGAGGTAGTATGAACTTGTTTGAAGGTTGTGGATGTAAGTTAAGCTCTTTGGGTTCTACCCTTTAAGTAAGACGAGATCCAAGCCAGGAGAGAAAGATGGAAACCTATAAGGTCAAGTTTCAGAAGTAAAATTTCATGGTGTTCAGAGTCCAATGCTCTACTGAAGTCGATGTAAATGACATCGGTTTGCTTTTTTGCCAGAAAACCATAATATACCATCCAGGTAAATTCAAACAAGTTGGTCGTAGTTGACCGACTCTTTACAAAACCATATTGAGCAGGGGATAAAATGGATTTGCAGAAATGCTGCAAAGTGGAAGTAATTAATTTTTCAAATAATTTAGGGATAGTATACAGTTTGGTAATGCCCCTATCGTTTGTTGCATCAGACCTACCACACTTTTTTGTGGAGAGGAATGATAAACGATTCTTTTCAAAGCGAAGGGAAAACAGCAGATTCAAGGAATAGATTAAAGAGCTTAAGCAAACGGCAAAAAGAGAAGTACTACACTCTCTGAGTAGACAACTAGGAATGTTGTCAGCCCCGGGAGAGAAAGAAGTTTTTAAAGAATTAGTAGCATAAAGAAATGAGATTTCAGAAATGATAGGCACAAAGACAGAATTGGAAGAAACAAGATTGTATCGCATATTAATAGAGGATAAAGAGGAGTAAGTAGACTGCAAGAAAATTAGTAAAGAGATCAGATGCAGCAGAATCAATACTTGGTATTTCCATCCCTAGAAAAATGAGTAAGGCACAAAAGAAGATTTGCGCTACGAGTTAACAAAACTATAAAATTGCTTAGGGTTTCGAGTAAATTGCCGTTTGCAACGGGAAAGATAGTTCTCATAGCACTGAGAATTATGAATAAAATAGCTGGACTTGGCTAAGGAATATTTCGCCAAGTCAACATTAGAACCAGACATTTAAGACATTTTAAAACATTAAGACTTAACATTTTCCATTTTTTTTTGTTTTGACGAATTAAGCACAGGGGTACAATTTGGGCTACACACTACAAAGAGAACCATCTAAAAAGTCATGATAGGTGGATGGCACAAGGTAACTCTAAGATGTGAATATTGACCATGAAATATTCGGTCATTATCGCATCCACATTCGCAACGGACGT